>PVHX01011121.1:0-66008 GCA_004024805.1 Geosciurus inauris | reverse complement strand
ACTCAACTCACAGGAAAAGACATCCACAGACTAAAGATGAAAGATAGGAAAAAAACGTATCACTCAGATGGACCATGTAAATAAGCAGGGGTTTCCATCCTCATATCAGATAAAGTGGACTTCAAACCAAAGATAGTGAAAAGGGATAAAGAAGGTCATTTCATACTGCTTAAGGGAATCATACATCAACAAGATATAATAATTTTAAATATCTACGCACTAAACAATGGGTCATCTATGTATATCAAAAAACCGTTCTCAACTTCAAGAATCAAATAAACCACAACACAAAGTACTGGGTGACTTTAACACACATCTCTCACCACTGGATAGATCTTCCAAACACAAACTAAACAAGGTACTATAGAACTCAATAAAACAATCAACAATTCAGACTTAACAGACATATATAGGATATTTCATCCATCAATGAGCGAATACACTTTTTTCTCAGCAGCACATGGATCTTTCTCCAAAATAGACCATTTATTATGCTGCAAAGCAAGTCTTAGCAAATACAAAAAAAGAAAAAAAAATGGAGATACTACCCTGCATTTTATCTGACCATAATGGAACAAAACTACAAATGAATGAGAAATTAAAAAAATAGAAGCTACTCCAACACCTGGAGATTATTGAATGATTAATGGATAACAAAAGACATCAGGGAGGAGATAAAAAATTCTTAGAGGTAAATGAGAACTCTGATACAACATATCAAAATCTCTAGGACACTATGATGGCAGTGCTAAGAGGAAAGTTCATTGCATGAAGCTCATTCATTAAAAGAATAAAAAGTCAACAAATAAATGACCTGACATTATAACTCAAAGCCCTAGAAAAAGAGGAAAAAACCAACACCAAAAGAAGTGGAAGACAGGAAATAATTAAAATTAGGGCTCAAATCAATGAAAATGAAATAAAAGAAAAAATTGAAAAAATTGACAAAACAAAAAGCTGGTTCTTCCAAAAAATAAATAAAATTGACACACCCTTAGCTACCCTAACAAAAAGAAGGAGAAACTCAAATTACTAAAATGTGTGATGAAAAAGGAAATATCATGACAGACACTATTGAAATACAGAAGATTATTAGAAACTATTTTGAAATTTTATATTCCAGTAAAATAGAAAACCTCAAAGATACTAAAAAATTTCTAGAGGCATATGACCTACCCAAAATGAACCAGGAGGATATACACAACTTAACATATGACATATCCATACACGACAACAGCATAGATTGTTCAGTTTCATTCTGCAGTTTCTCTTCTTCCCATCCTAATCCTCTTCCTCTACTCCACTGTTCTTCCTTCTATTTTAATGAGATACCCTTTTTTTTAATTCCTTATTTCCTTCTAGCTCCCACATATGAAACAGAACATATGACCCTTGACTTTCTGAGATTGGCTTATTTCAGTTAGTATGATGTTGTCCAGTTCCATCCATTTTTTAAGCAAATGACATTATTTTATTCTTCCTTATGGCTTAATAAAACTCCATCAAATTATATGTATATATATATATATATTCTTCACATTTTCTTCATCCATTGCTCTGTTGATGGACCTCTAGCCTGGTTCCATAACTTGGATACTGTGGATTGTGCTGCTATAAACATGGGTATGCATGTATCACTCTAGTATGCTGATTTTATTTAGTTCCTTCATATAAATACCAAGGAATGGAATAGCTAGGTCATATAGTGGTTCCATTTCTACGTTTTTGAGGAATCTCCCTAGCGCTTTCCAAAGTGGTTGTACTTATTTGTAGTCCTACCAACAAGGCACGAGTGTAACTTTATCCCCACTTCCTTGCCAGCAGTTATTGCTATTTGTATTCTTGATGGCTCCCATTCTAGCTGAAGTGAGATGGAATCTCAGTGTAGTTTTTATTTGCATCTCCCTTATTGCTATGTTCAATATTTTTTCATATTTTTGGCCATTTGTATTTCTTCTTTAAAGAAATGTCCATTTTAGATCATTTGTCCATTTATTGATTGGATTATTTGGTTTTTTGGTATTTTCTGAGTTCTTTATATATTCTGGATATTAATACCTTGAAGAGTAGCTGGCAAAGAATTTTCTGCCATTCTGTAGGTTCTCTCTTTGCACTCTTATTTCCTTCATTGTACAGAGACTTTTTAATTTGAAGCCCACTTATTTATTATTGATTTTATTTTTTTATTTATTTTTAAAATTTTTTATTTTTTATTTTTAGTTATACATGACAGCAGATTATATTTTGCCATATTATACATACATGGAGTCTAACATCCCATTCTTGTAGTTGTATATGATATAGAGTTACATTGGTTATGTATTGATTTTATTTCTTCCCCTTCTTTTTTATTTTTTTGGTACTGAGGATTGAACTCAGGGGCACTAAACTACTGAGTCACATCCCCAATCCTATTTTGTGTTTCATGTAGAGACAGGGTCTCACTGAGTTGCTTAGCACCTCGCAGTTGCTGAGGCTGGCTTTGAACTTGCAATTCTCCTATCTCAGCCTCCCAAAGTGCTGGGACTACAGGCATGCGCCACCGTGCCCGGCTTTGATTTTATTTCTTGATCTTTGGGAGTCTTATTAAGGAAGTTGATTCCTGTGCCAATATGTTAGAGTGTCCAAGTACTATTTTGAAAACTTAAAATTTCAACATATTGGAAAATCTAAACTATATTGTGTATGCTTTCATACTTTTTGAATTTTGAATCACATATAACTATAGCCTATATCAATTGTTGATAAAATTTAAAAACAAACCTCATAATCACCATGGCCTCCAGCTCTGGAAGCCAAGTTCTTTACTTTTTCCTACATTCCCTGGCCTTCACAGTTCATATTGCTTAGGAAATAAAATAGAGTGTTTAAAACAAGGGGATATTTGCGTCTGTACGCTGGGTCACTGTACAGGTTTGCAATAGTCTGCTTTTAAATCCACAGGGGTAGAAAATTTAGTTTATTTTAAAATGGGGTGGAATTCAGAAAAGAACTGACAAAATGATTAAATAGACTGGAGAGACTGGTTTATAAAGAAAGATTAAAAGCCCTAAATGTGTGTCATTTGGCTAACTGACAGCAGGGTCTGACTGTGGTTAGCACATACAAGTATTTGACAAGTTCAAACACTAGGAAAGGAGAGGAGCATTTGAGGAGGAAAGAAAATACAGAAAAAGAAAAACAAAATGAGAAGATACCCAAACAGAAGTCTTAGTCAGTCTCTCTGTCTGTCTCTAGAGCAGACTCTCTGGGGAAGCCATGAATGTCTTGTTCCTTGGAGCCCAACCTAGATCACCTTTACCTTCTTAGAGTTATAAGCCCAGACCAGCTGCTGGGCAAGGGGTTCAGATGTCATCCCTCAGGCCTTTAATATCTACTTAAGCTGCCTTTCCTCCTGCCTACCTCCCTGACCTGATGCTCCCCTGAATCCCCAAGTAGACACTTGATTTGGTTTTTCTCTCTTCCTCCTGCATGTCCATTGAAGATCAGACAGCCTTTTGGGGGAGTCGGTGCAAAGAATATTAATCATTCAGTCATTTTTTTAAATCTTACTGGATGCCTGTGATGAGCCTGGGAAACAATACTGCAGTTCTCTGCTGCCATCACGGAGTTCAAGATAACTCAAAATAGTTCTATCATCAGTCACACAAGTAGGTTAAAATGTCCAGCTTATCAGAAGCACTGGTCTATGCACTAAAGTTACTTCCCTAATTAGCCTCCATTGAGTTTATGCTTAGAGAACACAAAAATGTCACATTGTTATAGTCCTTGAAACTCTAGCCAGAGCAATTAGGCACATGATAGAAATTAAAGGGATACTAATAGGAAAAGAAGAACTCAGACTATCCTTATTTGTCAACGACATGATACTATACTTACAGGATCCAAAAACTCCACCAGAAAACTTCTAGAATTAATACACGAATTCAGCAAAGTAGCAAGATACAAAATCAATACTCATAAATCAAATGCATTTATATACATCAGTGATGAACCCTCAGAAAGAGAAATTAGGAAAATTACTCCATTTCAAAATAGCACCCCCCAAAAAAAAAGAAAGAAAGAAAGAAAAGGAAATACTTGGGAATCAATCTAACAAATGAGGTGAAAGACCTATATGATGAGAACTACAGAACACTAAAGACATTGAAGAAGACCTTAGAAGATGGAAAGATCTCCCATGTTCTTGGATAGGAGGAATTAATATTGTTGAAATGGCCATGTTACCAAAAGCATTATATAGATTTAATGCAATTCCAATTAAAATCCCAACATCATTCCTCATAGAAATAGAGAAGGCAATCAGGAAATTCATTTGGAAAAATAAGGGACCCCAAATAGCCAAAGCAATCCTTAGCAACAAGAGTGAAGCAGAGCTGGGCCTGGTGGCACAAGCCTGTAATCCCAGCACTTAGGGAGGCTGAGACAGGAGAATCGCGAGTTCAAAGCCAGCCTCAGCAATGGCGAGGTACTAAGCAACTCAGTGAGACGCTGTCTCTACATAAAACACAAAATAGGGCTGGGGATGTGGCTCAGTGGTCGAGTGCCCCTGAGTTCAATCCCTGGTACCCCCCAAAAAAAAAGAGTGAAGCAGGAGACATCACAATACCAGACCTTAAACTATACTACAGAGCTACAGTAACAAAAATGGCATGGTATTGGCACCAAAATAGACATGTAGACCAATGGTGCACAATAGAAGACATAGAGACAAACCCACTTAAATACAGTTATCTCATACTAGACAAAGGCACCAAAAACATACATTGGTGAAAAGATAGTGCTGGGAAAACTGGAAATCCATATGGAGTAAAATGAAACTAAACCCCTATCTCTCACCATGTACAAAACTCAACACAAAGTGGACCAAGGACCTAGGAATTAGACCAGAGACCCTGTGCCTAATAGAGGAAAAAGTAGGCCCAAATCTTTATCATGTCAGATTAGGCCCTGACTTCCTTAACCAGATTCCTAAAGCACAAGAAGTAAAATCAAGAATTAATAAATGGGATGGATTCAAACTAAAAAGCTTATTCTAAGCAAAGGAAACAATCAGTAATGTGAAGAGAGAGCCTGGAGTGGGAGAACATCTTTACTACATGCACATTAGATAGAGCACTGATCTCTGGGATATATAAGGAACTCAAAAAACACCCCCAAAATAATAATAACTCAATCAATAAATTGGCTAAGAAACTGAACAGACACTTCTCAGAAGAAGATATACAATCAACAGACATGAAAAAATGTTCAACATCTCTAGCAATTAGAGAAATACAAATCAAAACTACTCCAAGATTTCATCTCACTCCAGTCAGAGTGGTAGTTATCAAGAATACAAGCAACAATAAGTGTTGGCAAGGATATGGGGGGAAAGGCACACTATACTTGTGACTGCAAAATTGGTACAACCAATCTGGAAAGCAGTACAGAGATGCCTTAGAAAACTTGAAATGGAACCACCATTTGACCCAGCTATCCCACTCCTCGGTCTATACCCAAAGGACTTAAAATCAGCATATACTACAGTGACACAGCCACATCAATGTTCATAGCAGCTCAATTCACAATAGCTAAACTATGGAACCAACCTAGATGCCCCTCAATAGATGAATGGATAAAGAAACTGTGGTATATATACACAATGGAATCTTAGCATTAAAAGAGGATAAAATTATGGCATTTGTAGGTAAATGGAGGGAGTTGGGGAATATCATGCTAAGTGAAGTAAGCCAATCCCCAAAAAACAAAGGCTGAATGTTCTCTCTGATAAGTGGATGCTGATCCATAATGTGGGGGGTGGAGCATGGGAAGAATCGAGGAACTTTGATTGGGCAAAGGGTAGGGGAGAGGGGAGGGGGCGTGGGGGCAGCAAAGAAAGTGGAATGAGATGTACATCATTACCCTAGGTACGTGTATGACTGCACATATGGTGCAACTCTACATTGTGTATAGAAATGTACAGAGTGTGTACAGAGAAATGAAAAGTTGTGCTTCACTTGTGTACAATGAATCAAAATGCATTCTGCTGTCCTGTATAACTAATTAGAACAAATTTAAAAATCAGGTTGTTACAATGCTATTAAAATTAAATACTATGTTTGTTTGTAATCTGTGTGCTTAATCTCTTTAGCAGCTGTATCAGTTGCATTTCTTATATTTCCTACTCACTAATCCTCAATTCATACTCCTTTGAGCTTGCATATCAATGTGTCAGACTATATGCTCAAGGGTGTACATATTGGTGTGAAAGTAAATATAAAAATCTGTGTGCATGTAGGTGAACTCATGCATGAGACTATGTGAAATCATATAGGAATCTGTATGAGCATTTCTGGGTTTATATTTGCATGTTGCTGTGTATCTGATAAGATACATAAATGGGTAAAATCAGCCAAAACTAAAATTTAAGAAGTGTTTTACTAGAGATTCCAAAACTAATACCTGAAATATATTTTAAAATCATTCGTAGTTTATGTTTATTTTCAATTTTCCCCATTTTTCAAATGAAGAAACTGAATTGTGGCTGAAACTTGACCCTGATATGCTTCTTATTGGCAGCATCGGGTGAGGCCACACCCTTGTGGGCAGAGGGTAGGATCTGAGTGAATAATCATGATAACTCTCAATTATCCTGGAAAAGAGGCAGCTTCTGGGTCAAGAGATAAAAACTTGGCAGTTAAGACTTAGCTGTGGGTAAGGAAAGAATTACTTCTCTCTGGGCCCATCTCTCTTGGGATGAGTCTCTGTGGAGTCTAGACATGTGTACAATGACTAGAGAGAAGCTGGACATGGCTGGAGAGAAGCTGGACTCTATGGAACAAGTTCAGTGCCCTAGCCAATGAGGAAGGCAGGCTCAAAGTTACTGTGCCATGATTAGGTTTGCATATAGACTACAGAAAACCCCAAATAAGGGCGACCTAAACATGCAAAGAAGTCCAGAAGCAGCTAGTTCAAAGATGCTGTGGTGGTTTCACCAGGTAATTAGGTACTCCATCTCCTCTGTCTCCTCTACCATCCTTAGAATCTATTTCCAGCCTCCAAACCACCTCATGATTCAAGGTGCCTATTGTAACCCTTGTCTTCACATCCTTATTTGGGGCAGCAGGAAAGTCAAAAAGGAGGCACCCTCCAGTTACATCAGCTCCCATAAGAAGGCGTCCCTGAAGTTCATTTCTGTTGCATTAGCCAGAACTTAGTCCTCTGAGCATAATGTGCTTGGTCCATCACCATCCCAAATAAAATTCCTTTTTCATAATGAAAGGAGAAGAGAATAGATGTTGGACGGAAAGTTTTTCTGCAACAGCTGAACAAAAAATGTAGTCTAGAAAACACTGCTTGCCAGATGATTTGGGGTATACTTCCTTTTGGTTATACCTGAGGTTGTACCAACAAAGTAATGTTAACTGTTACAATCTGTACTCGACTGTGCTGTGGGCTATCAAAGAAAGGGTCTGAATCCACTCTTGGAAAAAGGAAAAGCAACAACCCACTGGCCTCTGAGAGCACCATCCTGCACAGAACTACAGAGAACCTCCCAGAGCAGCAGAGCTACTTCATGCCCACAGGCAATGTGTCTGCTGATGGAGGGGACACAAACAAGACATCTCCTAAAGACTCCCTAGGAGACAGACACCAGAAAATAAGAACACCTCTAAAGTGGGGCTGGAGTTTACTGTCCCACAGGTCAGGGTTATAGCCCTCACAACTAAAGAGACAGGCTGCAAAGTGTATAAAGCCTATTATTTCAAGTGGACAGACAGGTCGAAGATACAAATTTGGTACAGCAAAGATTTAGACATTAATACATGGAATGTCATAATAGGAAATCGAGATAAAATAAAAATGTCTCGGGATCCATCCTAACCTTATCAGGCCAGCACACAATCCCATAATTCCACTTTCTGACTCAGATATTGATCTGGATAGACCATAAGCTAACATGGATTCTTTTGGACACTTACATAATGCCTGTAGGTGACCTTTCCTCTACAACCGAGTTTTCTCAAAACAGTGGGATATAACAACAATTAAAAGTAGTTTATTGTAGAGAATGGGGAACTCCTTTACGCCGTTGGTGAAAATGGAAATTAGCATAGCCAAAATAGAAAATGCAAAGTAGTATGAAGCTTCCTCAAAAAAAGTAAAAATAGAAACCAGGCACAGTGGCTCACGCCTGTAATCCCAGCACTTTGGGAGGCTGAGACAGGAGAATCGCAAGTTCAAAGCCAGCCTCAGCAATGGCAAGGTGCTAAGCAACTCGATGAGACCCTGTTTCTACATAAAACACAAAATAGGGCTGGGGATGTGGCTCAGTGGTCGAGTACCCCTGAGTTCAATCCCTGGTGCAAAAAAAAAAAAAAAAAAAGTAAAAATAGAACTACCTGTATCTCAGGTATTCCACTACTGGGTCAATGTCCAATGAAAATGAAATCAGTACAGATAGTTCAGATATCGAACTCCCAAGTTTACTGTAGCACTATTCACAATAGCTGAGGTATGGCATCTACGGAGGTGTCCATCAGCAGATGAGTGGATGAAAATAATAGGATATAAATATACACAATAAAATATTATTCATCAATAAAGAATGGAATCCTGTTTTTTGTGGCCACTTGGATGGAACTGGGGGACAGTATGTCAAATGAAATAAGCCAAACATAGAAAGACAAATACTCCATGTTCTCTCTCCTATGTGGAGGCGAAAAAATCCAATCAGAAAGTAGAACAGCAATTACTGGAGGCTAGGAAGGGAGAAGGTAGGGATAGAAAGAGGTTGGATAACAAGTATGAAAATATAGTTGTTTTCAGCAATTTTTTATTTATTTTATAAATAACTAGAAGAGAGGCGTTTCCAACACCACCAAATGAGAAGTGTTTAAGGAGACTGAAATGCTAATTTCACTGATTTGATCAGTACACGTTGTGTACATGTATTGAATTATCACACTGTACTACATAAATATATACAATTATTATGTGTCCGATTTAAAAACACAATTTATAAGAGACATATTGCTGTTCCTGACAGTTTAAGAACATTTTCTTATTTTGCTCGGTTGGCTTCATGCTTTGTTTATGGTAACATGGATGATAACTACGACAAAGAAGCATTTGTTACACTATGCTAGTAAGAGTACTTTCATTGATCACAGGTCATCATTCCTGATTCAAAATGAAATATCACTCAGTGCTGGCTTTGTATTACAATTAATTAAGGTGTTATATACTTACACATTTTTATTAAGGCTACATGGATTGCTGAAGTTCCAGCCAGAAAAATAATTTTTGTTACTGCAAATCCAAGCCTCTATCTTTTAGCACTTTATTTTCGTTCAGAACAATGATATTTGTGGGGTGTGGGGAGGGCCAGGGATCACAAGATATTTCTTTAGAAAATAATTATTGTACTATAATAGAATTGGCTGCAATTGGGAGCTCTGAGTAGGCAGTGTGTCATAACCAGAGGCAGAAGACATGATTCATTACGGGGAACAGCGGGATGTGATCAGGCTACTTCTAGAAAGATATGAGTAATTCCCTTAAGACAGTCTGCTCCAACACCAAGGAGTGTGGCCCTTCTCAGAAAAAGAGACTGCTGCTGAATTGAAAGTTGCAAGTGACCTTTCAAGGTCACTCAGTTCACTCCCTTCAGGCAGAAACCCTTAGAACCTATGTAATTGGATGATGAGGCAGCCTGTCTTAAAGACCCTGGGACAGAGTGCAGACATTCCAAAATCAGGACCTTGACTGTCAAGAAGTTCTTCTTGAGTTTACATATAATTCCTCCTGCTCTAGCTAGTTTGCTTTTGCTTTTGTTTTCTATTTTCTTCTCCAGAGAAACAAATAAGCTGCTCAGGAAGACCAAAGAACCAAAGGAGCACAACTTGCTCTGGAGTTGGTGAACTCATTCTGTCTCCATTCTTTTCCCTGGGTCTGAAGAGCAGCAAATGTCTTTCTTGGCAGGCTGAGGGCACTGGCAGGAGGCAGCTGGTCTACCTGTTTGTGCATAACTAAAATGCTTTAAATCTCAAGGTGCAACTCACCAGGGAATATTCACTAGTGCCAACCAAAAAAAAAGTAGGAAATAAGGTGAAGGAGAGTAGCAACTTAAAAGTCTATAAAAATGCTGAGCTGCTCAGGGCTGAGTTGGCGCTTGAGCATAAGGGTGAACAGGAGGTCTCTTTCACCCAGGTAATGATTGTATGAGCCCCATAAGGAGATGGTTAAATCAAACACTGAGATGACTGCTCTTAAGAGGGGAAAAATATGTCAATCACACTTTCCCTTTGACACAAGGAAATTCCTTGAAACTGAGAATGGAGAGTAGAAGGGAGGGAGAATGTCTCCTGATGTGGGTGGCCAGGAAACCAGGGGCCAGAAAAGCATGAGAGGAGAGAGGGAGAAAGAGACAGAAAGGGGGAAAAAAACACAAGATTGAATTCTAATCAAAATGCTATGAGGCGTTCACACCAGGCCTTGAGAGAATATTAACAAGGTTACCCGAGGGGGGGGCCTTTAGCCCCAGGAATTATTAGTGAATATGGAATTATATTTGCACAAACACTACCAGATGCAAGGAGCTAAATGTCCTGCAGATGTGGAAAGAGCCAGCGTATGTTCCAAATAGGCGGCAGCTTTATTTGTTTTACCCGTCTTCCAAGAGCCTGGGCAGCACGTTTCTAAGAGGTTGTGTTTCTGAAATGACCACCACGGCATTAGCCTGTTTCCCAACTGCTGCTTCAACCAGCCTCCAAAGTGTCTGCCCAGGACCATGTGGAGTGGCCCTGAGGCAGCTTCAACAAACTTACCAGCTTACTTCTAAATTTTTTTGAAAGATGAAAGAGTTTAGAACCAGGTAAATCACAGCAATTTCACAAAGAGGAATTTTGAACTCAAATGCAACCAGTTGATGTTGAGGGAAGAAAAGAGCAAAATACAAAAGGAATAGAGAGTTTCCTTTCCATATGAGCCATCAGATCCTCACAACTCCATTTAATTTAGATTCTCTACTGCCAGAGGAGATACACCTCATCTCTGAACAAGAGGCTGCACTCAGGGAGCCTCCTGAATACAAGACTCCAAACTCCCACCACCATCTTACTTGTTTTGAACAAGAACTGCCAGTATAGTGAGAAGGAATTGTTCACCACACTGATAGGTGGAGATTGACGTAAAGTCAAGCACATGAGTCCATCTGAGCCTCTGGAAGGGGCTCTATCAATATGTGGATGTGGTGTTTTTGTACAATTATTTTTGTACAATTTATCGATTTTTGAGGGTTAATTGCTAAATATTGAGCCCAGGGTGCTTTACCATTAAGCCACATCTCCGGTACTTTTTATTTTTTATTTTGGAACAGGGTCTAAGTTGCCAAGGCTGGTCTAGTACTTACAATACTCCTGCCTCAGCCTCCCAAATGGCTGGGATTACAGATATGAGCCATTACACCCAGTTTATAAAATTGAAAGTATTTAACACCAATTAATTAATTGTGCCCTGAATTCCCCTGTGTCACATTTCCCTTTATGTAGGGTGACATGAAGTTGTATTGCAAATACATTTAGTTTGAGCAGAGTGCAATGTATTATGTGGTTCATAACACTTCTCCGTGGGGTTGATTGCTAACCATGCAGTTATATGAATGTATTCCAGAAACACTCGTATTGTTGACTGCTCATCCGGTAAGTTGGAAGACCAAGATATATCATACTAGAATGTGAAAGCATCCTACGATACCCAGCTCTGAAAATAGAAGGATAGTGTGGGAGAAAAAAGTTTTTAAATCCACAGAGCCAGAAGCTATTCATGGAAAAGTGATCTAAATCTTACAACTCCTTCATGTAAAACCTTGATAAAAGTTTTCTCAAATTTGGGCAACAATCATAAAATTTTCTATGAATGACACTGCAAGCCACAAATTGTGGTGTTGAAAATTTTTTTTTCTAAATCATCAACAATAAGAGGCAAATTTTGATGACATACTAAAATTAAAATGTTTCTATTTTTTCCATACAGTATGATATTCCAAAAGTGTCATATGAAGAAGCCATCAGAATATTCAGCATGTATATATCTACATGTATGCATGTGTGTGTGTGTTTGAGTGTCTGTGTAAAAATAGAAGTTTTTCAGGCCATTAATGAAAGCATTGTGCTGTTTTCCTGGATTTTGTGAAATTTGTACTATTTTTCAATGTTTTTTAAATTAGTGATTTTTCTGCATAAATATTTACTACCTAATTTTGTAACCAGAATTGTATATATATTTTTTCCTTAAAGAAGATCTCTAGCCAAGCATAGAGGTCAAGGATGTAATCCTAGCTCTTCAGGAGACTGTGGCAGGAGAATCACTAAGTTCAAGGCCAGTCTCAGCAATTTAGTGAGACCCTGTCTCGAAATTAAAAATTAAAAAAAAAAAAGGACTGGGAATGTAGCTCCATGGTAAAGTGCCCCTGGATTCAACCTCAGTATAAAGAAGAAGAGGAAAGGAAAAGGAAGAGGAGGAGGAAGAGAAAGAAGCAGTTTACGATACCATCTAACCTAGACTGTGCCAGGTACCATCTAAGTACTTACCGGACTTTCTTTTATTTCGCTCATTAGCTTATAAAAAAGCCTTTTTTTTACAGACTTTTACAAATGAAGAATCTGAAACTTTTAGTCACATAGATTCTAAATGGATTTGGTTCCAAGATCTGTTCAGGCAAAGGACATGAGTCAGTTCTCAGTCCTCACCTTTACCATATTACCTGCTCCTGCTAAGGGCTTGCTGATTCCAGAGGTGATCTTTCTGTGCCTTATCCAGTCTGGATTCCAAAGGCTTCCACTGATACCCTTCCTCCTGCCACAGTACCCCCTGAACTACCTCATAGTTAATAGAGCTTAAAGATCTCACTGTCAGAAAACTTTGCTTCATTTCCTCTGTGTCTTTATGGACCCTTCGGGCAGTTCCTTCTTCTTGTAATGTTTACCATTTTCTGTGGTTTGTACTTTATATAAAGAAATATGAAAAGCATCTGGGCGAAAGGATCTTTAAAATCTTGGTGTTTCGTTTTGTTTTTAATTGAAATTCAAAATACTCCTCCCTCCTCCAAAAGCCCACCGGATTAACTCCAGGCAGTAAAATCTGTGTAATCCTGGGTCACCTTTGTACGGCACTATTGGCTACTTATGGTCACCCTGAATATGTTTGCTTGTGGAAACATATTCTCTTTCTTATTAGAAAACAAAATTGGCAATGCCTTACAATTTTACTACTTCTGTGAATATTTGCATTTCAAAAATACTTATGGGGACTCATCAGAAATTTCAGGCTATATAATGTACAAAGGTGAAGTCTATATATTTCTGGAGTACACGTCAATATCTATCATGTTGCTTTCAAAATGAAAAATAAGCAAGTCCATTTTGTGTAAAAACAGAAAACCTCATTTCTGTGATGGAATAAAAACTCAAACTCCTGGCCTGGTTCCCTAAATTCTAATGTATGGTTCTAGTTCTTCCAGAGTGTAACAGCGGCAAACAACATCGCTTCTGTATCTTTAACTGTAAAATAAGGATTGTATTATTTCTTTCCCATCCTACAAAAGTCTCATGGGGCACAAGAGTTAAATGATTAATGACTGAAAGCTCTTGCACAAACACAAAATGCTTAATAAAAATAATCCCTCATTGCCACAGTGATAGGCACCAAAGACTTGATGCTAAACCTGGATTGAGATGGAAGGCAATTCAGATAAACTCTGGGTCTGTCCATGAATCCAAGTTTCTTTTCCCCTTGAGAGGACAATCTCGGCTCATGTTCCTTGACTTCCTCCACTGATAGGTCCCCTGTTTGCAGCCTCCAGGCTCAAACCCAATCTCCAAGTAATAAGAAGTCTGGCTCTCTCGTTGTGGAGGAACCACCCATGGGAACTATAGAATGGGCCATTGTGAGGTCAACAGTTTTATCTTCTCTCTTCAGGAGGCATGCCTGCTCAGCCTATACTACAACATTACTGGGAAAGATATGTTAGGAGATTTTTCTTCCAGTTTAGACCCTTTTTAAGAGAATCCCTTGCATTGTTCTATAACGTGTCTCTGGATTAAACATGCTTCCTGTCATGACTGGTAGAACTGGGGTGTACTGCAGGACTAAATACATACCCACTGAAAAAACCTGTGAAGATTATTTGTAAAGGAAACAAGTTCTAGCACATTTTTATGTTTTTGTGTTTGTTGTTGAATACAACCTATTCCTGGTCTTCAGGTATGATAAGGCCATGCAAAATAATGATTTGAACCTGATCCCTGAGTAACTTCAGCCAAATCCAAATGCACATTACTCAATCAACTCTGACATGTAGTGGATCATCTTGCCCTAAAACATTTTCATTTTGTCCTCTTTTCTAAGAAGATAAAAGGATAAGTAGGGAGTTCTTCTTAGAGAAGAGAATCACTGAGATTCACCATGTTTTCATAACACGGGACAAAGTAAGACAAGAAATTTGGGCTTTGGAATCAAACAGACCTAGGAATCCTAGTTACTAGGTGTGGGATTTTAGCATGTATTTAATTTCCCTGAGTCCATTTCTTTGCTTATTTAGATAGAAAAATCAAAGCAATGTTGTTGTTTGCTGCTGTTACCCACTGAAAGAGCTAAAACCATACATTAATATTTGGGGGACCAAGTCATGAGTTTGATGAGTTTTTGTTCCACCGTAGAAGCAATAGTGAAGATTCACTTACATAAATGAATTCTACCTTCAAAGATTTGACCATTTAGTTTCACTTTCTAAAATGTTGGTAATGGTCTATCTTCATGTATTCTGTTTTTGTCTAAAGTATATGCCAATCATATGCTTCAATTTTACATGATCTTAGAGCTGGGAGTGTAGCTCAATGGTAGAGCATATGCTTAGAATTAGCAAGTCTCTGGGTTTAATTCTTAGGACCATGATAAAATAAAATAAAAAGTTCTTCAATTTAAGGCTGAAATTGCTATCACAATATATGAAATGCCTCTAATAAAAAAATGATCATAGTTGGGCCGGTGGCACACCTTTATAATCCCAGCAGTTTGGAAGGCTGAGACAGGAGAATCGCAAGTTCAAAGGCACCCTCAGCAACTTCAAGGCACTAAGCAACTCAGTGAGACCCTGTCTCTAAATAAAAAACACAAAATAGGGCTGGGGAAGTGAAGTACCCCTGAGTTCAATCCCTGTTACCAAAAGAAAAAAAAAATGGCCAGGCACACCAAAGAATCAGCTAAAGAAAATCGATAAATGTGAATTTTTAAAATAAATTAATCAAAAAATACTCAAAATTATATATGTGATAGTATTAGTAAATAAGGGGAATTACCAGTTATGGTAACTGTATTCTATCTTCAATAAAGCTAGAGAAAATTTAATGTATTAGGTAAAGATATGGAAAATGTTTTAAAAAATGAACTTCTACAGACAAAACTAAAATGTCTGAAGTGAAAACTATCTATACTGGATGGGATTAACATCAGATCAGATATCAAAAGGTAAATGTGAATTTGGAGATGTATTAATACAAACTATCCAGAATGAAGCACAGATGATTAAAAGAAAAAAAATCTAAAGACTAAGAAACATTAAGAAAGCATCATGATGGGCTGGGGTTGTGGCTCAGTGGTAGAGCACCTGCCTTGCATGCGTGAGGCACTGGGTTTGATCCTCAGCACCACATACAAAATACATAAATAAATAAAATAAAGGTTTAAAAAAAATCTTAAAAAAAAAAAGAAAGCATCATGAAACTATGGTACAACTTACTTAAAGCAGACAAGTAAGTGTGAAATTAGAGATGATAAAGTAAAGAAGTCAAGGGAGAAAATACAAGATATTTGGAGAAAAAATGGCTGAAATATTTCTGAATTTAAAGAATATTGTAAACCCATAGATCCAAAAAAGCTCAATGGACTCTAAGCATAAGAAATATGAAGAACACACAAGAATAGCAAGATATATCATAATCAAATTGCTTAAAAATAGTGACTAAAGGAAAATTCTTAAAATAAGCTCAAAAGCTGGGGATGGTGACATATACCTGTAATCCCATGGCTCAGGAGGACCACAATTTCAAAGCCAGACTCAGCAATAGCAAGGTGCTAAGCAACTCAGTGAGACCTTGTCTCTGAATAAAATACAAAATAGGGCTGGGGATATGGCTCAGTGATTAAGTGGCCCTGGTACACTTTAATCCCTGGTACCAAAAAAAAAAAAAAAAACCAACCTAGCAAAACAAATTCAACTGCACATTAAAAGGACCATTCGTCATGATCAAATGTGATTTATCCCTGGGATGCAAGTATGTTTCAACATATGGAAATTAATAAATGTGATGCACCATATTAACAGAATAAAGTACAGAAGTCATGATTATCCCAATGGATGTAGAAAAGGCATTTGACAAATTCCAACATCCTTTCATGATAAAAACTCTAAACAAATTATGTATAGAAGGAATGTACCTCAGCACAATAAAAGCCATGAATAACATGCTTACATCATACTCAATGGTGAAAAATTGAGAGCTTTTCCTTTAAGACCAGAAACAAGACAAACAGATGCCTCTTCTGTTTGACCTAGTACTGGAAATCCTAAGCAATTAAGAGAAAGAAAGGGCATCCAAATCCCAAAGGAGGGAATCTCATTGTCACCATTTGAAGATGACCTGTGATCATACATATAGTAAGCCTCAAAGACTCCTCCAAAACAAACAAAAACTCATTAGAGCTAATAAACAAATTCAACAAAATCGCAGAATACAAAAATCAATGTACAAACACATTAGCAATCAACTATCTCAAAAAGAAACCAAGAAGACAATCTTATTTACAATAGGTACAAAAAATTACTTTTGAAATAAATTTAACCAGGGAAGTACACAGAAACTATAAGATGTTGATGAAAGGAGTTGATAAAAGCACAAACCACTGGAAAGATATCCAGTTTTCGTTGATTAAAAGAATTAATATTGCTAAAATATCCATAGTACCCAAAACAATCTACAGATTCAATGCAATTCCTATCAAAATTCCATGACATTTTTTATAAAAATTTTTTTAAAATCCTAAAATTCTTTTGAATACATAAAAGATCCCAAAATAGTTCTGAGCAAGATGAACAAAGCCTGAGGCATCAAATGACAGGATTTCAATATCTACTAGAAATCTGTGGTATTCAAACAGCATGTTACTGGCATAAAAACAGACTTATAGACCAATGTAATAGAATATAGAGGCCAGAAATAAATACACACATTTATGATCAATTGATTTTTCACAAAGATGCCAGGAATAAATCATAGGAAAAGGGCATCTCTTCATTAAGTAGTATTGGGAAAACACTGGCTATCCACCTGCAGAATTAAATCAGACCCTCATATACCTGATAAGGGGTTAATACAGAAAAATATATAAGGAACCTAAACAACTATACAAAATGGAAACAAATAATCCAATTTTAACATGAGCAAGGACCTGAACAGACATTTCTCAAAAGAAATACACAAATGGCCAGCAGATAAATGAAAAACTGTTCAACATCACAATCACTATTTAAATGCAAATTAAAACTATAATGAAATATCACCTAATACCTATCAGAATAGTTATCATAAAAAAGATGAAAGAAAGTGTCAGTGAGAATGTGGAGAAAAGGAAACACTTTTGCACTGTTAGTAGGAATGTCAATTAGTGCACTCAATATGGGAAACTGTACAGATGTTTCTGAAAAAGTTAGAAAGGAATCACCATATAATCCAGCAATCCCACTTCTGAGTATTTACCCAAAAGATTTTAAATCAGTGTATCAAAGAGATGTCTGCACTCTCATATTTAGGTTATGGAATCAACCAAAGCATCTATCAACAGATGAATGGATAAAGAAAAATTGTATATACACAAATGGAATGATATACAACCTTTTTTAAAAAAGAAATTACATAATTTACAATAACATGGACAAATCTTGAGGACAGTATGCTAATTAAAATAAGCCAGACACACGAAAACAAATACTGCACCACCTCACATGTATGAGGAATCTAAAAATGTCAAATCCATAAAAACAAGAGTATTATAGTAGTTATTAGAATCTATGGGGAAGGTTATAATATGCTGTCAAAAGGATACAAAGTTTTGCTTCGACAGAAGGAATAAATTCAAGAGCTTTATTGTGCATCACAGATGACTAAGTAAACAAAATGTTGCATACTTGAAATTTTCTAAAAGAGTAGATTACAAGTGCTCACCACAAACACAAAAGTGAGTTGATCTGTATGTTAATCCATATGTTAATATGTTAACTCGATTTAACCATTCATAATGTAAATGTATATCAAAAAAACATCAAGTTGCATACCATATATACATGTATACAATTTTTTACTTGTCAACTCAAAAAAGCACTAAAGGGAAAAAACTGTCAAACTAGAATTCTTTGGTCAAAAAAAAAAAGATATAAAACAATCTTCCAAAATGAAAGTAAAATACTTTTTCAGACTAACAGAAAAGAAAGGCAAAAAGATCACCTCAATAGATTGAGTAAAAAATATTTTTTTAAAAATCCAATACCTATCTCTGATTTAAAAAAAAAATCTTAACAAATTATGAACAGAAAAATCTTCCTCAACTTGATAAATAGCATCCATGGAAAACCTATGGCTAACATCAAACTTAATAGTGAAATACTAAATGGTTTCCCTCTGGGATCAGGAACAAGTCAAGGATGTTGCTCCCCCATCTGTTTAACATTAGGAGGAAATAATACAATAAGGCAAGAAAAAGAAATAGGTGGCATCCATATTGAGAAGAAAGAAGTAAAGCTGTCTACTTACAGATAACATCATCATCTACACAGGAATTTTTAAGCAAACACAAAAAGACAATAGAAGTAAGTAGTAAGTTTAGCAGAGTTAGAGGATACAAGATAAATATTTAAAAATTAATACTTCTGTATTAATTGTAGCTAATACTTCTGTATAATTGTAGCTAATGAGCTATAATTATAAATTGAAATTTTAAAATACCATTTACTATGGTATTAAAACATATGAAATAGAAATTAACCTGACAAATGATGGTTAACATTAGTATACTGCAAACTACAAAATATTGCTTAAAAAATTGAAGACCTAAATTAATAAATTCATGGATAAATTAAATATTCAATAGTTTAGGTATCAATCTTCTGAAAATTAATCTGTGGATTCAATGCATCCCCTTTCCAAATCCCCACAAGCCTCTTTTGGAAAAATTGATAGACTGATTCTAAAATTTATATGAAAATTCAAAGGTCTTGGAATACTCAAACACACTTTGGAAAAGCAGAATGAAGTTAGAAAACTCACACTACCTGACTCCAAGACATATTATAAAGCTATAGTAATCAAGACAGGGTTGTATTGGTGTCAGGTGAGACAAACAAATCTATGGAACAAAATAGCGTCCAGAAAGAGACTCACACACAAATGGTCAATTAATTTTTGACAAAGGAGCAAAGATAATTAAGCAAAGAAAGGATAGTCTTTGAATCAATGATCTGTAAACAACTGCAAAAAAAAAGGTGAACTTTAAAAGTCATATCATTTGCCAAAAATTATCTTAATAGGGATTATGCATTTAAGTGTAAAAACCTAAAATGACAAAACTCAGAGAAGTTTCTTTTCACTGAGCCATTCGACATGAGTTACAGATATCATGATAGTTCAACCCTAAGTACTTTGGCATGTCAGAAAAATTAAGTAATTATTCTATATATTAATGTTACTGTCATCACACCCACTAAAGTTAAGATTGATACAATACTATCACCTAATATATAGTCCATATTTAAATTTCCTTAATTGACCTAATAATATCCTTTTCTTGATGTTTATTTCAATTCAGGATCAAATCCAAGGTTATGCACCACATCTAGTTTGCATATTTTTTATCTCCTACAAAGTAGAATAATCCCTTCCTGTTTTAGTCAGCTACTTCACTGCTGTGACTAAAGGATCTGACCAGAACAATCTTAAAGGAGAGAAAGTTTATTTGAGGGCTTATGGTTTCAGAGGTCTTAATCCATAGAAGGCCAGCTCTGTTCCTCAGGGCTCCAGGTGAGGCGGAACATCATGGTGGAAGTGTGGCAGAGGGAAACAGTTTGCATGTTGATCAGAAAGCAGAGAGAGACAGCAACTCCTAGATACAAAAATATGCCCAAAGCCACACCCCAATGCCCCACCTCCTTCTGCCACACCCCATCTGCCTCCAGTTACCGGTCAGTTAATCCCATCAGGGATTAAATTGCCCTTTAGGGCTCTCATAAGCTAATCATTTCTCCTCTGAACCTTCTTGCATTGTCTCATACATCATCTTTTGCGGGATACCTTACATCCAAACCATAACACCTCCCCCACCTGAACTTTTCACTTTTTATGAAACTGGCTATTTTCAAAAAGTCCATAGAAGTAGTCATGTTGGATGCTCAACAATCTGAGTTGTCTGGTTTCTCATGCTTGTATGCAGGTTAAACATTTAAGCACCTATGCTACGTAAGTAATGTTAGACAGCCCCATTGTATCCCAGAAGATACAACTAATGCCAGTTTGTTCCATTGGTGATGATAGTTTACTCACTTAATGAAGTGGCATCTGCTGAATATCATTGTGAAGATAGATATTCTTTCCCTTTGTAATTAATAATCCATCTGTGATATACTTTGGGATGCATGAGTACTCTGCTCTCCAATACAGTTTACTTTTGACGTTCTTTACCTAAATCAGTTACTACATTAGTGGTTACAAAATAGTAAATTTGTAATTTTATCATTTCTTCTATAAATATTAATTAGCATTCTTCTATAAAGGAAAGTTTTTCTTTCCTCCCTGTTTTTTTGTTGTTGTGATGGCAATTAATATCACTGTAAACACATGATTTTTGTAAATTTAGTGTGTTATATCTTAATATGCTATTATATAATGTAGTTATGTATAATATAATTAATGTGTTATTATTTGGGATTCTCACAGTCTCAAATGTAGCCATGGGGCTTGGGAGGGGTGATGGATGGCTTCAAGCCTGCTCCTGGGTCCTTCGTTGTGCATTTCCTTGATTTCTAGAGTTGTCTCATTCTTTCCCTCTCCAAACTTAAAATTAGTCCTCTGCCCAAGAAGTCTTCCTGTTTTTAGTAAAGAACAATATTTAAAAACCAAGATCTGCTTCTACGTGTGCTGAATGCTTCTGACACAGGGTTCATAATGATATTTCAAGGTTCTTTCTCACCTTTCCCCACTCAATAGTTATATCTCTTGTGCTTAACAGGGAGAACAGGAGTTTTCAACTCTCTAAACACATTTGCTTTTGCTTTATCCTTCAACATAAACAATTCCAGTACGCCAATACTACTCCTCCCAACAAACCTACATAGTTCTAGATTTTATTACAGGTCTCTTAGTTCTTAACGCCATTCAAATCATTCTGTTCAAGTTACTTTTCTTCTTTTTTCTTGCATGGTTATATTCTCAACCTGATAAGTGGTTAGGTTTATTATTTCTGATTATATTCAATGTTGAGATTTGTTTCTCTTGGCCTTTTCAATTTATTTTTTAACTTGTGAAACATTTATATAACTTAAAAATTCAAAAGATACAAAAGATATACTCAGGAATATTAAACTCCCATCCTTATTGTATCTAACTCATTACCATTCCCACCCACTCCCCCTCAGCTTTACAATGTTTCACTTTTTATTTTTCCTTCCTGTGTTTATTTTTTACAAAAATAAGCAAATATATACACATACTTTTGCTTGTTTTATCAAACAAAGTTAACATACTACATATACTCTGTGGGACTTTGTTAATTTCTCTGTTGCTTTTGTGAGTATATCCTGGAATGACTCCACAACAGGTCACACAGTCCTTCCTCAGGGTTTCATGTCTGAATCATACTCTCCTGTGGATGGATGTACCATAGTTTACCAGTCCCCTATGAAAAGACAGGAAATCATTTCTATTTCTTTTTTCTGTAGGAAGTATTACAAAAGTGAATAATTTTAAATATATGTTGTTTCATTTTTCTGGAAGTGTATATGCCAGATTTTTGTATACTGGAGTGTATTAGTTTTCAAAGACTGCTATAACCAAAATACCATAGAGTGGGTGGCTTGAAGGACAGAAATTTATTTTTTTTAAAGTTTGGAAGCCTGTTTGGAGGCAATCCAGGATTAAGGTGCCATCAGGGTTGGTTTCTTCTGAGGCCTCTCTCCTTGCTAGTACATACCTGCCTTACTCCCTGTGTTTTCACATGACCTCTGAATATTATCTGTGTCTTAATCTCCTCTCCTCCTCCTTCTTTTGATCCTTCTTCTCTTTCTCCTTCTCTTTCTCCCTCACCCTTTCCTTCTTCTTCTCCTTCTCTTCTTTTCTTCCTCTCCCTCTCCTTCTCCTTCTCTTTCTTCTTTTTTGGTATTGAGGATGGAACCCTGAGGTTCTCTACCTCTCTACTACTGAGCTACATCTCTAACCCTGGAACTTGTGACCCTCCTGCCTCAGCCTCTCAAATAGTTGCACCCAGCAAATCTCTTATTATGAGGACAGCAGTCTTTTTGGATTAAAGCCCAACTAAATGACCTCATTTCACCTTAATTGCCTCTTTAAAGGTTCTATCTTTAAATACCACACATTCTGATTTATTGAGTATAATAAATACTTCAACATGTGAATTGAAGGTTGACACAATTCATTTCATAACAAAGAGTAAATGCTAGGTACTATCAAATTCTACTTCATTGGTTTTATACAATTTTACACTAAAACCATCAATCAAGCACTTATTTTTAATTTTCTTAAAATATAGTGCTTCCAGAACTACTGCTTAGCAGCAGCCACACTTTTTCCCTTCATGCAAAGGAAAAGGGTATAATTTTATTCCTGCTATTCCAGCTTTCCTTGATGAGAAAATCATGTTTGAGTTCCATGAATTCCATGTTATCCTGGCATAATTTTCCTTTTCACCAATTGCATATGAGATATTTAATGTTACAGAAACATTTTTGTAGCAGACTTGACTGGACTTTAAGTCACTGTAACTTAGATGTTTTCTCTTGAATCTGGATATTGTTTTACCAAGAATTCTTTCCCTGAATATCTCCTTTACTAGAGTAATGATTCTCAGAGTGGGACATGTGGGTTTTCTAAGCTAAAAAAAAAAAGGTGTGAACGTGCAGATGGATCCCCATGCCCAGGTAGCCAAGTTTTCAAGTTTATGTGAGGCCAGAGGGAATTGAGCAAAATATCCTTTGTCTAAGCACAATGAGAAGCACAGATTTTATTTGTCTTTAGAGCACAAGAAATAATAACTAAGTACACTACAGTGTATACCGATTGTTGTCCTTTACATTATAGATATATCCTGTAAAAATACATTCTCATTCTAGTGAATATGACCCTGTGAGGAGGTACTACCTGCACAAGATTTATCTCTGGGCTCTTGCATTTTGATACCTTCTCCAATTCCTTCAGGTAAGTAGCCTGGAAGGCTTTCTCCTTTCCCCCACCATCAGTTTGTCCTTATTACACAGCTTTACCTCTAAGGGCTCCCTCCCATGGTCTTTTTTCTGATGAATGATTTTATATTCTAGATTTCTATTTTTCAATTGAAATTTTATTCCAAAAATGATTATCAATGTTCTGAATCTCTAATCGTTTTTAATCACAAAAGAAAACATTTTACTGGATCAAGTTTACATGGAATAGATGTTGCTATAGTTCGGATCTTAAGTGGCCCCCAAAGGCCCATGTATTGAAGGCTTAGTTTCAGCCTGTGGCATAATGGGAAGTGATGGAACCTTTAGGAGGTGGGGCCTATTAGAAGGAAATTAGATCACTGGGCATGCCACTGAAGAGGATATTGAGCCCAGCCCCTCCCCTTCCTCTGTTTACCACCATGAGGTGAACAGGTCTCTTCTACCATGCACTCTCTTGTGATGTACTACACTGCCACAAGCCGAGAGCAACAGGGCCAAGTAACCATGGACTGAAATCTTTGAAACTCCAAGCCAAAATAAGCCTTTCTTCCTTCTAAGTTGATTAGCTAGGGTATTTTGTCACACAAATGGAAAGATAACACAAATGTCTATGGCAATAAAAAAATAAGTCCTTTCCTGAACTCCAAAGGTAACTTATGATAATGTTTATATGATTTTAATAGCAAACAAAAAAAACAATTTCCAGTGGTGGGGGCCATTGAAAATACACTTCCATGCATTGTTGCTGGGTGTATATTGGTTAACATTGTTGGAGATAAATTAGGAGATAATTATTAAGATATAAATGCATTTACTCTCAGAATTAGTTGTTCTAATTTATAGAATCAACTCTGCAGATGTAAGATTTCTCTTTCTTTCTTTTTTCCTTTTTTTACATTTAGTTTTGCAGTACTGGGAATTAAATTGAGGAGTACTCTACCACTGAGCTATATCCCCAGTCCTTTTTTATTTTTTTATTTTGAGACAGGGTCTCATTAAAATGCTGAGGCTGACCTTAAACTTGTGATCCTCCTGCCTCACTCTCTGAAGACACTGGGATTACAGTTGTGCACTACCATGCCAGGCAAGATTTATTGTCTTATGTGTAAACGTTTATGTAAAAAGTTTACTTATATGTGTAAAAGTTTACTTATCATAGTAAGCACCCCAAAATAATCGAAATGTCCACCAAAGAGAGATTATTATATAAATACATAAAGATACTCTCACTAAACATAAAAAAAGAGAAAATGCTCCCTTTTTTTTAAAGACTGAGGTATAACATGTTTAATATATGTAAAGATCCTCAAATCATGATCAAGAAAAAATTGAGTAGTAGAGTTAGTTAGGGAACAAAGCATGTGGTATTTGTGACATCTTTGTAAAATACATAGAATACTTCTGGAAGGATGCATCACAAATGGCTAGCACTGTTCTTCTTGGCCATGAGATTCAAGATTTAGGGGAGGATATTAGGAGAATTTTTGCTTCTTGTTTTTCATTTTTATTTATAGTTGAAATTTTACCATGAATGTATTACTTTTAATATAAAAAATGTTTTAAATAAGTAATTTCTGTGTTCTTGATTCATGATTATTGTGCCCTGATAAGAAGACTAGAAGGAATTCATCTTCCATTTTCCCCTGAACATTATTTTCTACATCCTTTAGTTTCAATAGCCATTCTCTATGGGGGGAGAAAATGGCTGAGTGGTGTCTAAGTTCTAGTTAGACTGGACTGAGGGAGGGAAGCACATTGATTTTTGTTTTACATAACTATTTGTTTTGTCATAATGAAACAAAGTACCAGGTGACACACCAAGACATGCTTAAGTACAAGGAAAAAAGCAGGAAATTTGAAGTTTAGAGCATAAAGTGGCAATGTCCAGAGTATCTGACTCCTCACATCCTAAGATTACTAATTGTTTGTTATGTGTTTATTTTCTGGATTCTGGAAATGAGGGGGTAGTTTTCTTATGCCAAAAATCACATTACAGTTGTAAAATGCAGATGCTGAATTGCTTTGCTATTGAGGAAGATTTGACCAGTGTTTATTGAGAAAGATCAAGAATTACTAGAATTCTCTAGACTATGCTGGAGATACAAATATTTTTACAGCTACACAAAGAAGTATAGGCCAACTCTTATAGCTAACCAAGGTGAAAATCAGACAGCATTGTTCTGCTGGGCCATCATCATCTTATGCTGAGAATTTACAGCTGGATCTCAGAGTTGCAACATGTTATGCTTGGCCATGTCATTCCACAGTAGTGACATCTTCTAAAAGTACTGGATGGCACATGTAAATTAAAATAAAATGAATATTTAATTTTGTTTTTAGAATATTTGGCAGTATTTTGCAATTTCCCTAGAGAACAGGAGGCTTCTTGGACCACTGCAAAGCTGAACTAGCTGTCCCTGCCAGAGAAGACAATGGGCATCAACTGCTTCTGAGAGGTCAGGTACGGTATTAAATGTCACCAAAACACTGTCACTTGTTTGATTTTATTTTTTAAATTAAAGGTTGCATTTCCAAGTAGGCATCTGACCAGTTCAAACATTTCTTGAAACCTTACATTGAGGATTAAGTGAAAGCAAAGCATGGGCACTTTGCCCACTGTCCCTGACCAATTCCAGCACTGGAACACCATCTGTGTCCAGGCTAAGCATAAAACGACTGAATGCTCTGTGCAACAAGAAACAGTTCCTCCCGCCATTCCTCTGTCACATCTAAACACAGATATTTGTTTCAGTCTGCAAGGGACCAAATGAATAATTGGTTTTTGTGTTAGGTCTGTGCAAACAAGCATTTTTGCCTCTTACATACCCTATGCTCCTACTTCATAAACAACCACAAGTTACAGGGTGATTACAACAGAATTTTTGATGTACTCAACTTACACTCTTGCTCAGGCCTATCAAACCAGGTTGAAAATGTCATTGGTGAATATATATTTGAGAATTGTTGTAGGAACACTTTTATGTTTTTTAAAATAATTACAATCTAAAACCATTTTCCAGCATTTTGAAATCTAATTTCAAAATGAAAGTTGGACTTCTGATGTCTCAAAGTTTACCCAAACTAGTTCCTATGTGGTTTTATTCTACTCAATTCAATCCAGCAATTATTCACTGAGCATTTGCTGTGCACAGGACTGTTGATGCCATGCAACCTCAAGCAAAGCTGGGCACTGCTTCAGAGGATGTTGGAGGGCTATGGAGGATACAGACAGTCAGGAGCTGGGACCAGATGTGAGAAAGCCTGTGAAATCTAGGAACACAGGGCACTGAGGGAGCACCAGGAGGGGCACTAACTCCATCTTGGGAGAAAAACATATCTCTTATGACTTCACATCTTCACAGGATGTTAAGGAAGAACATACTGTTTGGATTATAGAAAGTGGTGTGAAAGCATCCTGTTTGGGGAAAGCAAATGAAAACATGCATATTTTCCCCCTTGACTTTGTCCATGTTCATAGTGTTTTCTTCCAAGTTCCTCCTCTTATCTCATCATGGGCTTGTGACTCCTCATGAGCAGCACAGGATGCTTGCTCTAAATAGATTCCTGGGAAATGGCTGAAAATGCCTGTGTCATGCCAGGGCGTGGGAGGTAGTGAGTGAAGAGGCCAGGCAAGAACACCAGGATGAGGGAAAACACACCCACAACACAGCTGGCTCTGGTTAGCAAAACAACCAAGGCCGTGAGTAGAGAAGGCCAAAGGGCCAGAACCTTAGTAATGATCAGACCACTCTATGGGATCTTACCTTGGGCATTCTCAACTTGACCCTCTCCACCTCAGTGCTGTTCTCCAGGCATGGTTAGGTGACCTTGTGGGCCTCCACAGAAACCCTATCTCCCTCTCTGGTGACATTTGCTTTTGGTGGGGAAATTCTCTGCTCATTTGTCAGCCCTCTTAAGCTATAAGTTTATGTAGCTATAAATTTATGTCGTCAAGATTTCTCTTTTACCATAGCATCAGCATATATGCACACATACATATATTTTAATGATTGCTGATTAAGTGAAAAGCAAATTGTGGGAAACCTCCCAATGAAAGAAACACAAGGCACTCTTAATCTTGCTGCTTTAAAAATTATGTAAAATAAGATGTAAAAGTTCCTCTTTCATATCCATTTTTTTTTTTTTTTTACTAAACCAAACGTATCAATACATACCATAAATGGTGGTTGCATTGATGAACAAATGAGTCAATAAATAAACCTAATACAGTTAAAGAGCCAAAGAAAAGAATATCAGAAGTTAGGCCAACCATCAAAAGGCAACTAAAAAATCCAAAGAAGATGGCCAAGAACTGGATCTTAGCATAGCCCACTAGCCTGGGTTGGGTTGCCTTTTCAAATCCCTTTCTCTGGTGAGATGATTCTTGAGTCAGTCTTGCTTGGAGGCTTGTGAAAGTATGTGACTGGGTGGGTAACAGATGCAGTGTCAAAAAACACCCTTGTCCATTGGAAACCTCCCTGTGAGGTGACTCCCAATTTCTGCATCTGGAGGCCAAAGCAACAGCCCTAAGTTAGGCACAAATTCCACCCCATTGAATTCAGGGTTCACTGTCCACTCATAGCCATCACTGCCAGCTTACAAGATCTTTGCATGCAGGGATTATGTTCTTTTTATTATGTTAGTGCAGAGTAGCTGGATCAGTATTGCTAATGGTGGGGAGGGGTACTCAATAGCTATGTGTTAAATAATGAATTAGCAAATTATCCCTGCCTTAACTGCCCAGCATTTTCTTTTAAGGTGCAGTAAGTAGAACTTGTATTACTTCCCTGGTGCTGCTTTCACATTATCACAAACTTGGTTTAAAGTAACACAAATTGATTACTTCAGAATTCTTGAGGTAAGGAGTCCTAAAATCAAGGTGCTGGCAGCTCTGTGTTCCTTCTGGGAGTTCCAGGGGAGAATCCATCTTTATCTTTTCCACCTGCATTCCTTGGCTCATGGTCCCTTTCCATTTTCTAACCTGTTTCCACCATCACTTTTCCTTCTCTGACTCTGACCTCCTTTTCCCTCTTAGAAGAATCTCCATGATTACATTGAGTCCACCAAATATTATAAAAGAATAATCTCACCATTTTAAGATGATCAGCTTATCACTCTCTTTTGCCATGTTTCTGGAATGAAGATGTAAACATCTTTGGGGCCAGTTATTTTTGTGTACAGAGCCTTTGGGGGTGGGGGAGAGAGAGGAAGAAAGAGAAATTTATACAGCTACTATTCCAGACTCTCGTTTAAAGTAGAATTTTGGCTTCATTCACTTTTTCTTTGATCAGATTCCTTATCTGTAAACTGAGAATGTTTATTCAACAAGTATGTTATCATTCATGCATATTCTAAATTTTGGGGGTACAGAATAAGGTAAACAAAAGCCCCTGATCTTATGCTTATATAGTAGAGGATAAAAATAAAGTAAAATATGTTAGGTGGTGACAAGTATTTGTGGAGTAGAACAAGGCAGAGGGAAGGCAATAGGGAAAGAGACAGGGAAATTGGGATGAAGAATGAAGATCATTTAAGTCATATGGATTGCTATGGTTTAGATATACTTTGAGAGTCCCCCAAGGCTTCATGTGTTGAAGTTTAATCCCCATTGTAAGGTATTAAGAGGATGGAAACAATTTGACTATGATGTTTAGAGGTGGGACGTGTGAGAAGTGGTTAGTAGTAGATAAAGTCATTAGTGTAGAACCCCCATGATTGATTCCTGGTAACTTTGTAAGAGGGAGAGAGAACAAACACAAACACATGTGTATTCCTCATCTCTTGCCATGTGATGGTCTGTGCTACCTTGCTACTCTGCCAGCAAGAAGGTAGTCACCAGATGAGGATCTTAGACCTTGTATTTTCAGAACTGTGAGCTGAAATAAGTCTCTTTTCTTTATGAAGTAACCTGCCTCTGGTATTTTCATATAGTAATGAAAAATGGATTAATACCTAGGTTTCAATAAAGACTTTGGATTTTTTTCCAAATGATATGGAAATACAATGGAGGATTGAATACAATCCTGACTGTAATCTGACGCTTTCAATGGTTCAGTGAGGGTATACTGGAGGAGACAACAGTGGAAGCAGGGAGATGTGTTAATTCCTTACTCTATTTATCATCATCTTTCTTTACACCATTTCCATATCCATGCTGCTCCTCTTTCCAGTTCTAAATTCTATTTAGTACTTTCTTTAAGATCTAGCTCAGTACTTGTCTTAGAGCTATAGTAGAACACAGGGAACTTGTTATCCTTTGCTCTCATTTTCAGATGAGGAAACTGGGGCCCTGAACACTTAGGGAGTATATACAAGGTCACACACAGTGTAAGTAGTGAGTCCAGTATTGCCCATAAAGAGTGATTATCATGATACAAAGATATTTCTCTTGAAATTTTGTCTGCTGTTTGTTTTCTTTGCCAGTAAGCTGAGGTCTTGAAAAGGAAGGATAGTGTTTTATCCAGCTTTATCTGAATGACAGACATCTAAGAAGTGTTTGCTAGGTGAGTAAACAGCAGAACACCAAGTCCTGGAGAATCTGTGATTGTGTATTGCTAGCATCTTATCTCCCCACTCTACTCTTTTCACCATCTTGCAGTGTTAAATGTTCAGATAATTGGAAAGGTCTAAGAATCTATGAGGATTCTAAGTGACCTTATGCTTTTTTAAACAAAAGGAGTGGAAACAGCATTGGAGTAGGTTCTTCCTAGCATAGTAAAAGTCAGAGTTAGAAAGGCCCTTCTTTTCCTTCCTCCGTTATCCACAAGCAATTCTGGGATAAAAGGGATAAAATAAATAGGCAGCAAACCACATCCAATCCATAGACTTCAAGAAGTACGTTTTCATTCTGTCAGTGACCTTGTGGGCTCAGACTGAGGTAACTAATTGCTAATATTGTTATATATGGGGACGCTCAAATGGCCCCACCCCCATCTCAGAACACATGTGAGAAGACTCATTATTCCACATTTATTTTAAATGTATTATTTTCTGATATTCTCATTAACACTCTCTTCTATTCAGTCACAATTTGGTTCAATTCCTTTAACACTAGACTACCCAAGACACAGTTTCTGATTTTTCTACAGATTCACATTGTAACTAAAGAATCATTCAGGTCCCAGTGGAACCATATATCAAAATGAGAGGGCAGTTTTAGTTTGTCATTCTGTAGGAGTATTTGCAAAGTACTAGGGGATTGTTGGGTTCAAAAAACCACATAATACATAAGCATATGATTTTATAGTGAAGGGCTAGAAGGAACTTCGAGAACCATCTGGTTCAAACATTTCCATTTTTTCAGATAGCAAAATAGGCTGAGAAGTAAAGGCCTTTCCAAGGTCACTTTGCTGGTTATGGCAAAGTCAGGACTGGGAACCAGGTCCAGTGGTTTTTTGTTGTTGTTGTTGTTGTTACTGAGGATTGAACTCAGGGGCACTTGACCACTGAGCCACATCATCCCCAGCCCTATTTTGTGTTTTATGTAGAGACAGGGTCTCACTGAGTTGCTCAGCACCTCGCCATTGCTGAGGCTGGCTTTGAACTCACTATTCTCCTGTCTCAACTTCCCAAAGTGCTGGGATTACAGGCTTGCGCCACCACGCCCAGCTCGTGTTCTTTTTAGTGCACCCACTAGTTCCTGGAACTCTGTCTTTCTCTCTTGCTTCTTATTGCCTCAGCCCTTCAAAGGGAAGTTTGCCCTCTTCCATGCACTACTGATAAGGATGGATCCTTAAAAAGAGATGCTGGCCAACAAGAACTTGATGATAAGTAGGGAGATGATGCAAGCACAAGGGCTGGATCAAGAAATGAATCATATCTTTACACAGTGTTTACATAAATTGTGTTTTGAATAATTTCCACAGAAATTATTTTACCCACCACAGGAATGCTATTCCCTCCCACAGGGATTTGAGCAAACAGAAAGGGAAACGAAATGGAGGAAGAGTAGTAATTTAGACTTATATATAAAATATTAGTGGGAATCTAAGTAATAACCCCCAAGTAATCAGAATATTTTATGCACTCTGATTTTTAGTGGAAAGAGCAAACCACAAGAAAGTAAGCACATATCAGAGAATTTTTAAATGCTTTCAGGGTTTATCTTAGGCTCAAAAAAAAAAAACCCTTTTTTTCTCCAATTCCCTGTACTGCCTTTTACATATCCCTCTGCATACCCCCTTTTCCTCCTCACATGTGTTCATTTAATCAATCTGCCAGTATTTACTGAGCAGGAGTTCAGTATTGGCTTTGATATGCCAAATACTCTGCTAAATCCAAGATGATGAAGGTCATGCCTTCCAGCAGCTTAATGCCTGATTAGAAAATTATCCTAAGATTTAGATTTTTTTCATGTTTTTTTTTTTTTACAGTTAACATTTCTAGTTTTGTAGATGGATAGTAGTTCTATACTGAGAATTTCCATTAGTATTTCTAGATCCACTATATACAATTTTTCATCCTGTTCTGTACTGCTGAAGTAGGGGAAGGGACTGAACTTTATGGGCCTGATAAATCATGATCCTTTGCCTTGAGGTTCAACAAATGGGAAGAAACAAAAGAGCAGAGGATCAGATAGTGAGAGGAAAATTTATCCTCCCCCAGACCGCACACACCTTGTCCCCCATGCCTGCCATGCTGTGGGTGACAGTGGCACTTCTTCTAAAGGCTTATTAGGTAGCCTTCTCCAAGGACTCTCATTAGGCTAGCAGCTGTCATACAAGTCCTTGTGATTGCCAATTACTAAATAATAACTTCTGAGAATTTTTGAGAAAAATAATAGCTGGGAGCTCAGGGAACTTCCACCTAATATAACTAGAGAGAATGAAGACAGGTCAAGATATTTTTTCTACTGAAACTTTGAAGAGATCTGTGGGTGGCCATTCATGTGCATAGCTGGCTGAGAAATTTCAGATTCTCTTTCATGAAATTAAACATGCCACAGCAGGATGAGAAGCAGGGCAAATTTATTTGGTTGGATGTAGATGCCTGGAACGGTCTTGAGAAAAATTTTCAGGCCATTCTCAATATCCACATCTCATTATCTTCCATAGACATGGGGTCAGCAGATACGTTCTGACATGTGAATCCTAATTATAACAGTATTTCTGCATTTCTAAACACTTTAAATTGGGACTATCAAAAATCAGTGTCAAGAACCACAAGAGTTATAATGCATGTCATCCAGCCATCCTAATTTTTCATTCGTTCTACATATAAGGAAAAGGGGGCACATGAAGGTTAAATGGTTCTCTGAGATTAATAATGGGGCTAGCATGAAGATTTTTTCCAAGTTTATACTCAGTTCTACTTACTAAGGAGAAAAACTGAAGATAAACATAGTTGATCATAATTATCAGTGAGTTTGGGGAAGTCCAGTGAAATCTGACTGGCTGAAATGGAATTTGACTGTGACAGTGAGGTTAGTACTCTATTTTTAGAGGGATCAAAATATATTTTGTTCTTGTTTTTTAGGAAGATCAAGATCTACCCATTATGTATGACTTTGAATAGTCACAGCAAGAATCTTAGAATCACACCAGGTTGATAGGGTATGGAATGGGACTTAATGTAGTCTGATCAAACAAACAAAACAGAAAAGAGCCTATCTAAAAGTCCTTCTGGGATGCTTTTCAAAGACTTTGCTGAAAAGTTTTGTATGTGAAAGACAAACTTGGTAGTGGGAAGCCTGTTCCCCCCAGTTATGAAGTACCTGGGAGTTAAGGCTGATTAAAAAATATAATGTGAGCAGATGGCATATAGATTTTTATCTTTAGGGTCACATCACCTGGAAAAGATATACCATGCAGAGAGAGACAACCAAGGAAAATACTCTTTCAAAAGTTTAATTTTGCTAATTTTTAAGTTCCATTTCCTCCATAGAACATATATACTAATACTGAAGATGAACAGTGGGGATGGGGAGCATTGAAAGTACTCTTGAAATTCTCCAAAATGTTGTAGATATACACTTAAGTGAGCAAGTCACTCACTGTCCTGTTTAAACACCTGTTCTCTAATGTCGAAAGGGTTATTTCAAAAAGACTATGAAAGAGAAAACCTGAAACATTCACAGAACTACAAAGCCCACAACATTCCTGTATAATCTGGTTTCCTCTTGGTGCTGTACACTAAAGACTACAATTAATAGAGTCAGTTTTCTGAAGATTAATGCATGCCAGTTATTCACTTGGGTCTGTCCCATCTCTATCCACCCTCACCATCTTTTGCTAACCCCAATCAAAATGTCTTCATTGTGTTAAGAGTGGGAGGCAGATTTTTTAAGGCAAGTTGAATCTGGGCACACAAAAACTATGACCCTGCCCTTTAATTCTAGGGAAAAGGGACTCAGAAAAAAAAAAATTGCTATTCATAGCCTTTTGTCTGTCCTGATTTCGTCAGATGACTTCTGGAAAGAAATGGGTAGTGATGCCTCCCTTACAACTGCTAAGTAGTCTTTCCAAATGCAAGATAAGACTTCTGTTACTGTTCTCACCATAAGAGGATGCTCACTCTAAGATAATTTGCACTCTGTAGTAGGAAAAGAGCATCTTTTTGTATTAGGGATCGAGAGGTAAACATCAGCTTTTTTAAAAATGAGGTATTTATTTGTTCTAACTCTGAAGCCTGACAGAAGGATTTCACTTTCTGTGAAACCTTTCCCACTTAGACCATCCCTTGCCACGCTTCTTCAGCTTTACAGTGGTGTCACTGAAAAGTACAGCACTCATCTGGGGACTGAGGTTTCTCCTATTTCTGCTCATATTTGTTGTTTTGTTTGGCTCAAGGTAGAATCTGCAGACCAGGTTCCTCAGCTATAAGATTGCTTTTAGCCAGGCATGGTGGCACATTCCTGTAATCCCAGAGATTCAGGAAGCTGAGGCAGGAGGATTATAAATCCAAAGCCAGCCTCAGCAACTTAGTGAAACCCTAAGGAATTTAGGGAGACTCTATCTCTGACCCTATCTCTAAATAAAATATAAAATGGGCTGGGGATGTGGCTTAGTAGTTAAATGCCCCCAGGTTCAATCCCTGGTACAAAAAAAAAAAAAAAAAAAGATTTACTTTTAGTCCAACACTTATATTTCATTTCACAGAAGTTATTCCATTTACCCAAACAACAGTCATGGTAAAATAAGGTCATTAAAGACAGTGGTGCATCAATTAAATGACACAGTTGGAGAAAGAGGTATTCCATAAGTAAATTTTCCACAGAACCAAATTTACCCTTGCATTATATAAGTTTACAAGTGTTAAATAAACCATAAAATGAGCAGTAGAACAGTTAAGCCAAAGCTGGAAAAGAACCACCAAATCATTAGATTCCCATACACTTTAATAACTCTCAGAAGTTATTTCCCCTAAGGGTAGAATCCCACTGACAACTGCCTCACTTTTGACTTGGTTTCTTCAAATGGGCTCAGAACTTTGCAGCTGTACTCCCAGGAGTGTAAAGAGAAAGGTTTTGTCCATTCTAGACTCTCCTCCTGTTAGAAAAACACATCCAAAATAAATGAAAGGTCAGGGGTGAGTAGATTGTGCTTCAAGTAAGTTTTGAATACAATTGCCATCTAGTTTTTGGAGTCTGCAAAATTCTTCTTTAAGTGAATAAATGTGTAGGGTAACTCTCCATTTACCTTGATCAGCATCTAACACCAACTTGACACTTAGAATTAAATTAGAGAAACAAAACTGGATACTTTGAGACTTGAGGGCTGATTATACCAGTAGAGCTAAGAGTGGATTTAAACTCTTCCCTTATCCCACGTAAATCTAACTAGGTATAAACTCTCCATTACTGAGGAATAGAGGTGTGTCTGCAGAAGTGGAGGTTTGCCTTGATGTTCTTGGACAAAGAAACCTAATCCTTTTTTTTTTCCCCCCTGACACACATGGTTGCAATAGAAACCATTTCTCAATTGCCAGTCTGGTTTCAATCTGTTGTTTCTAGTGAGAGGAGGATTTGCAGGGAATGTTAAGAAGAGAACAAAATTACCAGAACTTACTGTAAGTGTTGATGAGAAATCAAATTTTAAACAAATGTTCAGAATTATTAAGTATGCAGATATGTAGATACATACAGTATATGCTATAAGTATAGGACATACCATTTTGTAATCTTAAGTACACTTAAAGATTGCTTTTAATACATTTATATCTCATTTTACTGAAGTTACTCAGTTTACTCAAGTGACAGCTGTGGTAAAATATAATCATTAAACACAGTACTGCATCATTGAAATAACGCTGTTGGAAAATTTATTCCATAAGTGAATTTTCATGGAACTGAATTTACCACTGTTATTAAACTTCTAAAATGTTAACTATTTTGTATGGAAACATTCCCAAAGTGTTATTATAGAATTTTCTTTAAAGATAAACTAACATATAATCTTTCTCTGAAGATTTATGGTTGCCATTTATTTTATTTTATTTTATTTGCTGTACTGAGGGTCAAATTCAGGGCTTCATGAGTGCTAGCAAAGTGCTGTACCACCGAACTAATCCCCAGACCTTTTATTTTATTTTTTTAATTTTGAGACAGGGTCTCACTAGGTTGCCTAAACTGGCCTGGAACTTGTGATCTTAGTGCCTTGTCCTCCAAAGTATCTGGGCTTACAGGTCTGGGCCACCACACCCAGTTCATGGTTGTCTTCATTAGAAATGTTTAAACGAGCTAAATACATGTATACTGCTCCTCTTAACAGATGGTTAACCATGGTGACTTTTGTTCATTCTTTCTGTAATATGAAAATGCTACTGTGAAAAAATAAACAGAACTGGTACACTTTTGATAGGTCTCATGTTTTTTTCCCGCTGTCAAATGTTTCTTCTAGCTATTAAATGTACACCAAGCTTACATAACAAGTTTTATAATTTGTTAAAATCAAATTTAGATTTAAAAGATGTTCCTACTATGTGGAAGGCACAGCACTATTCTAGGTGCTAGAGAGGGTAAGAATTATAAAATTTTTATACAATTATAAAAACTGTATGGTTTGTGCTCAAGAAACAACCCAGCTGACATTCAAGACACTAGGTCATCACCATGGTGTGGAATGTCTTTTTGTTGTTGTTCTTTCTCAAAATGTCTTAAATTTCGCAAAGTTACTAATTTTTAAAAATCAGTGTATTGAGGTAATCAGATTTGTGTTCTGATAAACATTCTTTAGTGGGACTAACGTCTTGGAAATATCTTCTATGAAAATATTACCAGTTATGTGAGTCTCAGCAGGTAATACTAAGAATTACTGCTTGAGCAGGTAATAGCAAGTTGGTGTTAGATGCTGATCAAGCAGTAAAAGTAGGTATGCATTTGACAGCTTTTGGTGAAATATAATCTCACTTCAAGTTTTCATCTTGCACTCTGGATGGTTGAGGATGTCAGAAGTCTAGTTTTGCTAATTCCTAGGGTTATATAATCTCATAACTATTAAAACAATGATTGCAATGTTTGCTTCTATCGAAATACCAACCATTAAAGGACTAGACTGACAAAGCTACATTTTACAATGGATATTCTACATTCTTCCTCCTGCCAAGGTCTCTATCCTGGCCTTCAGTAATGCTACATTTTTACATTCCCCAGTATCTCTTAATTACTTTATTTCCATTATCTGACAACTTCGATACCACAAACTCTATCTGATGGCCTCAAAGATTCCCTTGGCTTCAATTACCATGTTTTGTAGTTCAAACTTCTCTCTCAAATTCCAGACTCATATTATCTATTTAAAAGGCATCACATTTGGAAATAGAATTTCAAAAAAGAAATTTTTTTGGTACTGGGGATTGAACTCGGAGGTACTCGACCACTGAGCCACATCCCCAGCCCTATTTTGTGTTTTATGTAGAGACAGGGTCTCACTGAGTTGCTTAGTGCCTCGCCATTGCTGAGGCTGGCTTTGAACTCGCCCGCGATTTTCCTGTCTCAACCTCCCAAAGTGCTGGGATTACAGGCGGGTGCCACCAAGCCCGGCTTCAAATTTAACAAACAAAAAACTTGATGTTTTGTTGAGAAATGGAATCTGATTTCCTCAGCTTTCTTTTCCCCTTTATCCCTTTAATTCCCTCTCTGCTGACTTTGAATTACACATATTTTGCTTAAACTTCACCAGTGTTTTGTACACTTAGATTTTATTGTATGATTTTTCAAGTTTTGTCTTGCCCTGCTAGATTTCAGCTCCTTAATACTATAGGCGTTTCTTTTATAACTTATTTCCCACATCTCCCCTTGGAAATCTCCAATATTTTGTTGAATCAATGAACAAAACACACGAAGGAATTAAGAACCTCTTCCCATTATATTTTGACTCTTACTGGAGACCTAGGTGCACTAACAGAAGCAGGATTGTATTAATACTTCTTATAATTTAACCCCAATTTCTTTCTCCGGGTATCACCTTCTTCCTGAAGCTGCCTTTGAACCAGGATAGAGCACCACAGTCTTAATGACCCATCTTGCCCAAACTCGGTATTTGCTTCTAGAATATCCCATCAGTGTCCCTCATTTATTTGTTACCCATTAGGCTATACGTTTCCTGATAGCAAGACACGTATCTGTATTTCTTTACACCTTCACTAGGCAAAGCCTGCAGACCCAATCAACTAATAGGCCACATAGGTCTCACAAAGCCATTTAATTTGTCCTTTACAAAAACTAGGAGGTTTCATTTCTACTGAAACTTTTAATAAGTTGCCACGGATGGCCAGGATTAAAAAAGCAACCTACTCGACTTTCTGCTACTACTTATTTAATCAGACTACAATTTACATCCCCCAAGTTTCTCCCTCAAGGAAGTCTACATGAAGACGAGGAATTCGGGGAAAGGCCCAGCCCAGTTGCACCGTGTCCCAAACCCCACCTGGTCCGCAACAGGCACTGTTCTTAGCAGCTGCCAGAGAACCAACCCAAGGACATGCGCATACGCAGCAGGCAAAAGGAGCGGTGGACTGGGACTGGCTCCCTGAGCAGACGTCATCCCGGACAGGACTGCTCCGCCCTTCTCAAGATGGCGCTGCTCTCAATGCGGAAGGCGCGTGGGTGCTGGAGCTTCATCCGGGCACTTCATAAAGGACCTGAACCAGCTCCCGCTCCACAGGTAACTGAAGTCGGTCCTTCTTTCACCAATTACCCATCCTGCGAGCTCCCTCTTAACTTCCTTCCTCTCCCTGCACTTATTTCTCTCTTCCAGCTTTCTCGGGAGAGAAACCGGGCCATTTCTCTTCTAAAACCCATTCGCCTACGACTGCCCGCCTACTCAGAGCGTGGCAACGTAGCAAAGATACGTGATGACGCAAGGCTCCCGGCGAAAGGAGCGTGCAGCCCCCTGACCACGTGACCGCCTGTAGGATCCCCGGGACCCTAGCGTAGCGGCTGTTACTAGGCAACGCAGGAAGCCAATTCTTGGTATAACGTTAGAGAACACACCTGGTCATTCCAGGACTGCTCTCATGTTCATGGTTCCCTGCTTTTACCTTTTTTTCCCATCTGCAAGGCAGGAGCCATGGGAGAAACTAGAGTAGGCGTCTTGTTAGAACTGGACGGTTTAGATTGGTGCAGCCGCTTGTCCTTCTCTGGCAGTGTGGGTATTTTTTAAAAAACAATTTTCTTGCATTGTCGTCCCTTCTTGTTGATCCTTAGGTCAGGCTTTGTGAAAGAATGACAGCAAGTTGCCAAAGTGAGTCGTCCTGTCCTTCGCCTGGCAGCACTGCTGTTGTTATCATCCTAGTTAAGAGCACGACACCGCTTTTCGTCAATCCTTATTTGGAATTTTATCCTCCGGAGAAATAAGGGGTTAGGGTTACTGTTTCATCCTTTCAGACGTTTACTAAACGTCTTCCAAATGCAGGCTCAGTAGTAAACACTTTGACAATACGCTATGGAGATACATTCTGAAAACTAGAGAACGTGAGATGCTGTGATTATTAGGTAATTTTCTGACACTTTACATATTTACTATCATTAATGCGTAGATGTGAAATGAAGATGTCATAGGTGTAACTGGTGTGTTCGAAAGAGCAGTAGACTGGAAGTTAGGAAACAGAGGTCCAGGTCTTCATCTGCTGCTTGCTATCTGTGTACGTGACAAGTCACAATCCGCTGGGCTTGTTTTCTTCAATGAATCAAGTGGAGTTAGAGTTGGACTGATTGACATGTTAACGTACTTTGAAGCTTTGGAAAATCTATGACCCCATGAAAAAGTAAAAGTAAAGCCAATGAGAGTAAGTGAAAACAAAGATTTATGTTCAAATTATTTTTCTAATCATCCCATAAATTACTTAATTTTCCAAACTTCTGTTTTCTTCATTGATGTTGAGCCTTAGAATTCTTTTAAGGATAAAGAACATAATGCACTGAAAGCTCTTTGTCAGGAAACAACTATTCAAATGTTATTTTAAATTTTAGGAAGCAATGTTAGGTAAGACTTGATTCTGATTTACTTCATCAAACACTTTCCTTGAAGTTTGGGAGTTTGTTCAGAATCAGAATTAATTGACTATTTATAGATAATGGCATATTAAAATGCCTTAACCTTAGACACAAACTTTCCTTCATTCCAAACTAAAGAATAATGGTGCCATCAGAGGAGAGAATCAAAGAGCCCGCTAATAATTGCCCAGGGAAAATTAGGACACTAAATCATTATTGATGCTAAAGAAAAAAAAAATCAAACCTCTACTATTATTTCAGTGGCATTTATGAATAGAGTTATTCTTAAAATTAATCAACTGTTAATCTAGATTGTTTCAAGATGTAGAATTTCAAGAACAATATTAGTATTTCCAAATCCTTAATTTAGCTTTGAGTAGAATGAGAATGAAATGTATTTTTTCTCAAGTGTATAGCTACATATCATTTCAGTTATTTACAATGATGGTTTGGAAGATTAATGCCATCTTTTGAAAGACTAATTGAAAAAAGATAATAGTATTCATAGTATGATTACAATATTAGTATTTACGTACAAATACTTATTTAAATATACACACTGAAAAAAAAGTTGGAAGAAACACCATTTTTAACTTTTTTGTTGTGTTTTAAGTTTTCTTTAAGCATTATTTTTCACATGTTCTATTTGAATATATATCACTTTTATAACCAGAAAAAAATTGAAATCATAAATCTGCCTACAGACCTGTAGTCATTAATACTGTATGTGATATTTAAGTTTTCTAAGAGAGATACTTGTCCTATGGTGCTGTTATTAAAATGGCCTCAGAAAGGACTACTAAAAATTTATGGCCACTTTTCCTATGTGTATCTTCTTTTTCTCTTGAAAAGCCTCCTTTGAAGTCAAAGGGATTTTGTGAACAGATGCAGAAATATGTGAAGGAAGAATTGGATTCTTAAGCCAGATGCATTAGACATTTTTATGATATCGCATAACCTTTGTAGAAAACAAAAAATATTTTGCAAGTGTATATTACAATAGAAAGAAATGTGTATTTGTCGTATGGATGATTTTATCAATAATTAGGAAATAGCCAAGTTATTGGTTTGGCCTGTGCACCTACCACCTAAAGTGGAAAGCAAAAGTGGGTGAATGACAGTGGTGATCTGTTAGAAACTACCACTGCTAGAGTATTGTAATTCTTAAGTTGCTTTAATGTTTTGGAGAATGTTATTTTTTAAATTTATTTTTGAGGTATTGGGGATTTAACCCAGGGGCACTTTACCACTGAGCAATACCTCTCAGCCCTACTTAATTTTTATTTTGAGACAGGGTCACACATTAGGTTGCTTAGGGCCTCACTGAATTACTGAGGCTGGCCTTGAACTTGTGATTCTCTTGTCTCAGCCTCCCAGTTGTCTCTTGCTTAAAAAACTTGGCATTGTAGATCTTTATGTTAAATGCAGGATTTTGTTCAGATTAGGGAGAGAGGGGCTGGGATGTATCTCCGTGTTAGAACAGTTGTCTAGCATTGAAAAGGCCCGAGTTTCATTCCCTGTACTGAAAAAAAGAAAGAAAACAAGAAAAAGAAAATAAAATGAAAAAGGTTTGTGTATGGGGGGAGGGATTGTCCAGAAATAACACCATACTCATTGTGGGATGTCTACAATTTATATGAAAATGGTTTATTTTGCCAGGTGTTGCCTGACAGAAAACTGTTGAAATCTCACAAGATGAGAGTAGTCACAGAGTCAGAGGAATGAAAATCTGACATGTTTTATTTAAATGCTGGTGGTGTTAGGTAAATTGAAGCCTGTCATCATTGGGTAAACACGAGATTCATACTTCTTTAAGCACTAATTCATGATTGTATTGTGCAAAGAGTGAAATATTGTTGGTTAGTGGATTTTTGCAAGAATATTTGTAATCATTCAGTTGAAATATAAAATGTCCACATTGTAATGCAGTTAAACAACATGCTTCATTATTAGCCATCCTTAGCCTAGGTTTAGTCGGTAGTGACATAGTATTTCTGCTATTAATGATCTCTAAGTATAGCTTGAAGGAATCGTGTCTAAAAACAGGCACTATATTAAATATCTGCTCTTGTGTTTAATTCCCACTACATGTCTTTTTAAACTTTTTAATTTTAATGTAATTTCAGATTTATAAAGTTGAAAAATTAGTCCAGGAAATTCCTGTATGCCTTTCACCAAGCTTTCTCTTTCATAATCGTAATTACCAAAGCCAAAAAATTAACATTGGTACAGTACTATTAATTCAGCTATAGACCTAATTTACATTTTACTAGTTTTCCCACTAGTCATTTTCCTGGTCCAGGATCAAATCCAGGATTCTATATTGCATTTAGTTGTGATGTCTTCTCCAATCTATGACAGTTATTCAGTCTTTCATGACCTTGGCACTTCAGAGGAGTACTGGCCAATTATTTTGTAGAATATCTCTCAGTGGGTTTTTACTTTGATTCCTGATGATTTTACTGAGCTTATGGATTTTGGCAAGAATACATAGAAGAGGTGTTGTTCATAACAAGGCTTTACAGCTGGTATTAAACATGAGGAAACAGGCTTTATTTCGTTAAGTAACTTGATCAATGTAACACAGTTAATAAATGATGGATTTGGGATAGTAAATTTTACTTTGGGGATTTCGTTCCATATTTTTCAATTACTGTTTACTGTAGGTTTCTGAGATCCTAAGGACATTTAGTTGTGGTAGTGTTCTCAGTTATATTTCCCTTAGCTCTTCTATGCCCATATTGTCTAGGCAACACACAACATGAGCTAATCTGAAGGGAAACCTTTCAGGAGCTTCTGTAGCCATCTGAGAGTTGTGTTAGTTGATAACTGTCAGTTTGATCAGGCTACTTCATCTTTGTGTTTTTCTTAAATGGGTGTTGTATGAATCTACTCTACAACTCCTTTTTATCTCAATCAGTGAGTCCATTTGTTTAAAATGCTGTTTATATTTGTTGCCCATGTAAACTTAGTTTACATAAATACTTGTATTTCAGTTTTTTGAAAAATATCTCTGAGCAACAAATGAAAACTACTGATATTGACTGCTGAAAATATAGAGAAGCAGTGGATAAATGCTGAGGATTTATGCTAGCATCTCTGATGGCATCCCCAGCCAGGAAGTGCTGTAGAGAGTGCTGCTTCTGACCCCAACTCTTTCTTAATATATCTTTTGCACTGCAGGTTATAGGAGAATCGTCTATGGAAGCTGATACAAATACACACACACACACACACACACACACACACCCGTGTGCACCTACCCCTTGAAGTGTAAAGCAAAAGTAGGTGAATCATAGTGGTGTTCTGTTAGAAACTGCCACCGATAGAGTATTTTGATTCTTAAGTTGTTTTAATGTTTTGGAGAGTTTTAAAAAACAACTATCTTGCATAAAAAACTTATTTCTCTATATCTTTCAGAAAAGGAACTAACATTTAGCTGATGCCTGTTATGTGGCAAAGCCTCATGATATGTTCTGTAGATGCTTTATCTTCTTTGAAGTAAAGAAGATATTCCAATGATCTTGTAAATAGTATTCTACCTATTTTATAAAAAAGGAGACTAAGAGAGATCAGGGAGTTTTCTCAAGTCACAGAGCTAGTAAAGAGCAATGCCAGGATCTCAGCCCAGTTTTGCCTATGCTTTTTCTGCTTGATCAGTAGTCATCTCTTATCAAATGAAATTTTATATGAACCTGTTAGAATGTAAAAGCAAACCTCTTCTGTATAAGAAGTGGAAAAGTATCTACCATCTGCTTGTTTGATTTCTTTCTCTCCATTTCCCTGACACACAATCCAAGGTCTCTTGAGATTGTGCTACACAGTCTTGGATTGTTTGTTTGCTTGCTTGCTTTTTCTTTGGATTGAACCCAGGGACACTTTATTACTGACCTACATTCCCAGTCCTTTTTGTTTTTAATTTTTGAGATAGGGTCTCGCTAAGTTGCTGATGCTGGCCTCAAATTTGCCATCCTCCTGCTTCAGCCTCCCAAGTTGCTGGCATTACGGGTGTGCACCACTGCACCCAGCCACTCTTGGATTTCTTTAGATGTTGTTCGAAAAACACTGCAGTTGCCTTAAACATCAGAGTGAATTTCTTGATCAGGACCACATATGATAGATGAATTATTTTTAAAGAGTTGCCCTGTAAATGAATGGTTTGGGGGTATTTACTTTGCTATGCATATGTTTTATAACTAAAATATAATCATCTCTATCTTTAGCCTCATGAGTACATGAAATAAAAGCAAACAATTTTTGTTCCCTCTTTGCTCCCTTCATTCCTTTCTTTTTTTCTTACAGCTTACTTTTATATAGTATGCTGATCTTTGTGCACAAAAATGATGGTAGAGAGTCACTCTCAGCAGTGTAATTAGTCTGGCCTCCAGCCTCTTCACAAATGGCACTTATTCCACTTTTGCTCTTGATTCTATTCTACCATCACCACTCCGGAGTTTCTCTTCTAAAAGACCTAATGTCTAAGTCTTCCTCCTAAATTTCCATAGGAAAAATGTACTCATTTAGGATAGAAGCCACTTTGCCATAGTGTGAGACACTAGCTCCAAAAAGACAATTTATAGGCACAGAGATGATACACTGACTCCAGCTGGACTTAATTTAATTCTGGCATTTACAATTTTCTCTCTATATCATTTCTTAGTGATATCCTATCTTTTATTGCCAGTCGGGGGCATAGTACTTTTTCTTAAATTCCCTGCTTCCTGAACAAAGCAAGGTCACATCTAGGTCTTTACACTGCCCTATCGTTTGAGTTATACTGGTCCTCTAATCACTTACCAAAATTCATCTATTGCTCTCTCTTTTCTTGGCATATTTTTTTCTTGACACACATTCTTCTCCTTTTTCCTCCTCCTCCTCCTTTTCCTCTTCTTCTCCTTGCCCTCCTCCTCCCTCTACTCCTCCTCCCCATCCTCCTCCCCTCCTTCTTCTTTTCCTCCTTCCCCTCCTCCTCCTCCTCCTTCTTTTTAGCTTTGCTTACACTTCCAATTGAACTTACTTCTTTGCTAACAATATATCTTTTTTACTGCCCCTTTGCCTCCCCAAAAGCAGAGTTCAGCCAACTAATTTCTAACCCCAAAGACTCATAACTTGGTCTTCTGACATCCCTTGCTGTCTATGGCAGTGCACTAATTTGCATTCAGGGATGTCCATTTGTCCTCTTGTTTTGTTTGTGACTCATTATAGGGTCAGACAGCTCCACTGAGGATGGAGTCCTGAATGACTTCGGTTATGTTATTTCTTATCCCCATTTCGTGGGATGATAGTTGTAGATTTTTCAGCAAGGTAGTTGGAATTATAAATAACATAACAGACCTCACCTTGTAAAACATTTTCCAGTGGAATCCTTGCTCTTCATTAATAATATCTTACTCTAATACAGTATGTCATACTTTCCAAAATGTTCCATATATTCTCATTTAATTATGAGTGTAATATATGAAGTTTCACTATTTGTCCATCTAAAATTTTTACTTTTAATTAAACTTTCATTGTGCCTTCTCCCTTTTTCTTTCTTTCAGCCACCACTTCTGTAATGTAATGATGATGAATCTAAATATGTAAACATCAATGTTCTTTCAAGTTTTAATTCAGTGGATATTATTCTGTTTGCATTTTAAATTAGTTTAATTTTTAATTCAGTTTTGGACCCTCATCTGATAGAAATATGATTATTTCAGTTGTTACTAAACATGATGATAATGGGGGAAAGGGACAGGTGTAATAATAGCAAATATTCATTGAATACTTGCCATGTACCAAGCATAGTTTTAAGCACCTGATGTACATTAGCTCTTTCTATGCTCACAATTCAACATAGTAGTTACTAATATTAACTGTTTTACAGAAGAGGATGCTGAGAGGGTATATAACCCACCCAAGGTCATGTAGCTAACAAGTGTCAGAACCAAGATGTAAATGTAGTTAGCCCTGTGCACCAACTATAATAAAATGGTTGCAAATCCTGAAACAAACTACACATGTTAATTTGCTGATAATTGCCTTGCAACTTTCAAATCTGTTCCATGAAAGCCACTCATATATCTTGCTATTGTGACATGCAGAGTTGAAATTATAAATCATCCTTTGTTGTTACTGTGCTTATGGTCTTGTTTGGCTGGATGAATTATGATAAAGGAGCAAAGCTGTCTTGTAAATTTATCTCTATGTCTCTATTTGGCTACTGCCACTAAGATTACCTCGAATAATATAAGGGCTTTTAACACATGAGTCCCCAGGTGCATGTAGGAAGTTCTATTTATACACAGTCCATAGCTGGAAGGTCAATATGGGCAGAGTCCTGCAGGCTCAAGGGAGGTGGTGAGTGCTAAGGCTGATGGATGACCAGGGGACCACTATCTAGGGTCTATTTGTGATTTATGGCTAGAGTACTTTCTTCAAGAAGCAGCAGAAGTACGAAGTGGGAAGGTGAGAGACGAAAGTAATTAGTGCTGTGAACCATTGCTGCTAAGGAAGTATTCTCACTTGAAAAAATTATTCAAGAGGTCTCTAATTCACTAATTATAATATAGATTATTAGGTTCATTATTACCACTGAGTGTATTAGTTAAGGTGCTGATGAGCCTTTAAAATTAGCATCATTGAACAAAGTTGATTTTATACACCAAACAAAAGGCTCCTTGTGAGCTTTTACTTATATTCCCCCATGAGCAGAGACTATACCGGACCATTCTACTTTATATTCATCTAGCCCCACTGTTTATTCCGTGTTACTTTGGATGCCTTTTTAGAAGCAGAAGAATACAATAGTGAATAGCTGTTTACTCAAATCACTGATTTGAATTCTGTCACCCCATGGAGAGAATGGTCTAAGCAGCCAGTTCTCAAAATTGCTGCAGAAGAGAAGAGGACTCTTGGGCTGGGGGTGAGTTTACAGAAGGTAGAATCATAACGGAGATATTAAGGACCAGGCTATGTGAAGTCCTTGCCAGTCGAGGAGAGAACACCAGTCCCCACCCACCCACCATGGATACTAGTTACCTTGCCACTAGAGTCATGAAGAAAAATTCCTCTCGGCAGGCAACTTTGGCTTTTCTGGTGGCTGGCAGCTATTTAGCCACCCCATTGTCACCAAAATGTAAAACATTCAGATTCAATAACTTTGATAAGCTAGTTTTGTTGAGGATAAATATTCACATTTTAAATTTGACTTAAAAGGAAATGTAGCGAAGCAGAAGGTACATGACTGTTTGGATAAATCAAGCCTGTGTCCACCACATATTATCTGTCTAATGCCAGGCAAGTTATTTGACCTCACCAAACCTCAGTTTTCTTATCTGCAAAGTATTACTAATATTCACATTGTAGGGATTTTATATGGATTTGAGATCTTCCATATATATATAAAGTCCTTTGTCCGGTGCATAGTGCCTGGTGGATCTTTCCTGCTTGATGATGACTATTTCTTCAATAATATACAAGAAACTCAGCAAATTTTCTCTCTATTCTTATCAATATTAATAGGTTCTTTTTTAAAAAAATTTTTTGTAGTTGTGTATGGACAGATTGGCTTTGTTTTACTTGTTTATTGTTTATGTGGTGCTGAGGATTGAACCCAGTGCTTCACACATGCTAAGCAAATGCTCCACCACTGAGCCACAGCCCCGGCCCAATAGGTTCTTAATAGACTCTAAATAGAATTTTCCCCTCCCCTAACACCCTGACCAGATTAATCTCCCCCAAAGAGCTGTAATTTTGTTGTTCCTTTGCTCAGAAACCTCTGGGAACTTCTCATAAAGGCTACACTCCCTATAGCATAACATTTAAGACCTTCTGCAATCTGGATCCAAAAGTACTCCTCTCAGCCATTGTTATCTTACATGGATCCTTTGTTTTGTTTTTCAAAAAAATTCCAGGTTTGCTTAGATTGTTCCCTTTTACTTCTCAGATTTTTCCCTTTTATCCTTTTCCCATCCTTGTCTTTCTGTGTTTTACTGCCCTTTAAAAACAAAAATAGCTTTGAATATGACAGTTCAATAAAGTGATTTGAAACAAATAACAATAACAAAACTCATATAAAGGCTGCAGAAAATTTTGTTCTGAAGCTGGAGATGATCGTCCATGTTTTGAAATTACACAGGACTTTGTACCTTTCTTATAAAAGATGTGATTCACCAGGCAGTATGTTCTTTGAGGCCACCACTACCAGATGTGAAAAAAGGAAGTGTCTTCCTGTTGAGCCTTAGCTATGATAATTAAATGTGCAGGAGATGAGTTATAACTTAGATCTTTGGTATGATAATTCCTGTCATTGCTGAAGTATTTAATGAAAATCAAAATCAGTGAGGTAATACATGAGAAAGTGCTTATTGGCATTGATATCAAACATGTTGTTGAATATAAACTACATGTTATATGTATTTATTTACAAGAGATGTTCAGTGTTTGTTATAGTTAATAAGTGGTCTTATTGTTTCTCAAAGTATCAAGATATTTATAAGTTAATGAAAGATAATACCAATTTTATTTTTATGATTTTCCAAGTAGACTAGGGATTTCTAACTTGTTGCCATAACTGACTCTTTTATTTCTACTCTAGTCCTAATTTTATTTTTCACAGGTATTGCTAATTATACTGGGGCTTATATTATACTGAGCTTTGTTACCTCTATATATGGAAGAATGTAGGCATATTTAGGGTTAAGATTAAAAGATTTTATTTTGAATATAGATTTCCTCAAAAAAGCTATCTAGTTCAGCACATATGCTATATTATCTCTATGATAACTGGTATCTTGTTTTTTGCTATTTTAATCAAGGATATACTTTATTCACCTCAGGAAGGAGGTAAATTCATTAATGATATTGACCTTGCCTTTTCTTGTACTGTCACCCATTTTAAGTCTCTTTAAAGCAATTTATGAAGGAAGCCATGCCTAGCACCTTTGCTGTACAGATGTCAGTATGCTCAACATAGACATAGAAAAAAGCCCTAAGTCTTAATGCATATTACATGGTATATAGACAGGCCTTTGTAAGCTTCCAGTTTAATGCAACTTTATTTTTCCTTGCACTATGATGGGTAGAGTGATGGAAGCAGATTTTGTAGCTACATGACCTGGATACTGCAAAGAATTTATATTTTCTTCCTTTACAGGGGCTAGTGGCATTTGGTAGTTGGTCAGGAAAACTTTATTGCTATACTTACTAACTTGTCATATGTGTTTAATAAAGCCTCCAAACAACCTAGCATAATCACAGAGCTGTCATGGAATATCATGTCTGATAGAGATAAGAGGATTAATTTATCTTCCTGATAAATTTTCATCTTAGCATATTTGAGTTGCTACAACAAATATAGACTGTAGTTTAAACAATGCTTTATTTTTCACAGTTTTGGAGGCTAGGAGGTCCAAGATCAAGATACTTGCAAATTCCATATCTGTTGAGGGCTTATTTCCTAATTCATAGGTGGCTATCTTTTTGCTATAACCTCACATGGTGGAAGGAGCAAGTTAACTCTCTCCAGTTTCTTTTATAAGGGCATTCACTTCATTCATAAAGGTTCCTCTGTCATGACCTAATCACCCCCTGACCTAATATCATCAAAGTGGGAGTTAGAGTTCAACGTATAAATTTTGGGGAGACACATTGTCTCTTTCAGTCTGTGACTTTAGTGGCCAGACATGTTGTAAAATCTAGGATTTTTTGTTCCATAAATCTTTAATGTATCTTGGAGATTTCAATGTTTTAGCATCTACATGACATCTAATGTACTGTTTTTCACATTCTAAAATGGAAATTCTTTAGCTGACCATGTATCCTTACTTTTGATTGGGAATATATTAACATATTTATGACTCAAGAAAAGACACAGCTTGCCTTAAGTCGTATTTTTTTCTATCCAACTGGCAGACATTTTGGTTAGGTTTCCATGATACCTGTCTTTTGAAAGTCACATAACCACTTTTAGATTAACTGTGTGCATATAGGGTCAGTCAGCTTCCATTGGACCACATGTTAGAAGAAATGGAGAGAGAAGTGTGGTTCTTCAAAAGGGGTAATAAAGCCAGGCCTACTGATGTGGTTACTGACAGTTAAATAGTACTCAAATTTGTGTCTTCTACTGGGAGACCTTTAAGACGGGCATGTGAAGAGGGGAAATAATTTTTTTTTTTTTAATCAGGATCTTTAAGCCTCTCTAGGTTCAACCTTGGAAAAGAGGCCAGAGTCGAAGAATTAAAAAGGGAAACAGGTGAGAAAAGAATCATTATTATTGGTACTAAAAATTAATTACAGTGAGACAAGTGGTAAGAAACAAAGGATTACTGATTGAGCAGGAAGTGTCAGAGAAGGTACTGGGAGCTATAAAGAATGGCCTTATCAATGGGGCTGGGATTGTGGCTCAGTGGTAGAGTGCTTGCCTTGCATGCATGAGGCACTGGGTTTGATCCTCAGCACCACATAAAAATAAATAAAATAAAGATATTGTGTCCATCTACAACTAAAATATATATATATTTAAAAAATACTTTAAAAAAAGAATGGCCTTATCAAGTAAAGTTTTTGGAGGTGGGAGATTTGGGGGATGGAAAAAACTTGGCCATGATTATAAGAGTCTGCAAAGATAGAAAGTTTGAAGATAAAGGAAAGAAATGGAAGAAAGGCAGTCCAGAGCAGATGATGGAACATTAGGAGGCACAGATCAACTCAGACTGGGAGAAAGGTTTAGATGGGTGTGGGTCTAATGAATTTTCTGGGAGTGGTATGAGAAATGAATAATGGTGGGCACTATTTTTTAGAGGGTTTAGTCCTAAGGACATGATATAGGTTGGTGGGTTAGATTCTGAAGTCAAATTCTCTATACTCAAATCCACATTCTTCAATTAAGTAATTGGGTAATGGAAGTTGGTGTCCTTCGGTGAGTTACTAAACCTCACTAGACTTCATTGTTTTATTTCATCTATAAGATGAGGAAGAGCCTAGAGTTAAAAGCTTGAATTCTATAACTAGACTACTAGCAGTGTGACCTTGTCAAGACACTTAACCTTTCTGTGCCCTAATTTTTCCTTCTATAAAATGGAGACAATTATAGTATCTTCCTTAGAAGGCCACTGTGAGGATTAGATGAGTTAGTATGCATAGGAATTTGGAATAGTATCAGGCACATTGTGTAAGTTTATTTAAAGAGTTTGATAAGCAGCATTATAACTAAATTATGCATTGTTTGAATTTTTTCAAACTGCTCAGCTCATAAGGCATTCAAATATAAAATGAGCTCCTAGCTGTTGATCTCCAGGGTTGGAATTGTGCTTGCCTATTGGGACGTAAGGGTAGCTGAGGTTGCTCATGAGTACATAGTCTGAGTGACAACCTTGGAACAGGCCGGAAAGGGAAGAAGAGAGGACAGATCAGGACTGCTGCACCAGGAAAAAAATGGAAAAATCAGAGGTTCTGGTTTCTAAATGAGTTTGAAGAGCAACTATAGTGTGAAAGAAAGCATGAAAGAGTTGAAAGGTGGAAGGTTGCACACTGAATAGAATATTGACATTTGTGATGTCAACATTGAAAGAATTGTGTGATGAAAAGGTTCCAGGGTAGGACATGGGAATAAATGATTGAAGTTGAAGAGATCAAACAAATGTATGGAACCCTAATGTATAGGATGGATAATATACCTGATAATTGAACTCTTCTGGATAATGGAAATTGGGGTAGAAAGAGAACCAGCTCCTAATCCTATAATCAATTTAAGAGAATATTCAAGTGGTGGGAAGATAACAAGGGCTGAACACCTGCTCTTTTTTTATGTACCCAGTTTCTACAATTTGTACCCAGTGTCTAATGGACTATTAAATAATTCTGTTTGGGGAAATATTATTTGGATATGTCACCTGGTGAATTCTTTTCTCATCTCTTCATAGAAATAAGTCATGAATATTTTATGTATTGATTTATTTATAAACTATTCATTGAGCACTATGTACTATGTTTTGGAGATAGACCAGTGAAAAACACAGACAAAAATTTACATTCTACTAGTAGAAAAAGACAGTAAGCAAGTAATTAAAATATATAGTATGTTGAGTGATAGTAAATGACACAGAGAAATATATTAGGCAGAGACAAGAGAAGGGGACTGCCAAGGGATATATTTTTTAAGTTAGGTGGTCAGCAAAAGCCTCCAAAAGGGTGACTTTCGATGAAAGACCTGAAGGTGGTGATATGTACATGGTACATATCTAGGAGAGAAGCAATCCAGAAGAAAGAAAGAATAAAAAAACCAAGGGATAGGGCCTAAACTCTCTTGTCTGAAGACCAGCAAGGAGGCCCAATATGACTGAAGGAAAGTAAACATTTTCTTTATTTGACAAATACTATACAGTTGTCCTTCAATATACTCTAGGGGTTGGTTCAAGGACCCCCTGCAGATACCACGATTCTAACAGGAGAATAACAGAGAATGAAAATGGGGAGGTTGATTGTATAGAGCCTTAGAAGCAATTGTAAAGACTTTAGCCTTTACTGGGATTGAGTTGGAAAATTATAGGAAGGCTTTGTGTGATAACATGATCTGACATGGGGTTTAAAGCCTCACTCTATTAGGATAAAAAAAGAATATAGAGGAGCAAGAATAGAAGCAGAAAGACCAATTAGGAAGCCAATGTGAGATCCAAATAAGGTGATGGTTGCTTGGACTAGTGTGGATGGTGAAGATGGATGGATTATACTCTGGATTTGTTTGTGGTTTTTGTTTTTAATTTTTTTATAGGTGAATTATAGTTATACATAATAGTGATATTCATTAGGCCATATTTATATGTGCACATAACATAATTTGATCAGTCTTATTCCTCAGTAACTTCCCTTTATTATTCTCTCTGGTCCACAAGCTCTAGTGTACTGATCTCCCTTCTATTATTATTGAAATAATAATCATATTAATTATAATTCTATATAAGCAGTATAACTATATGAACGGGATTCCTAGTGGTATGATCATTATAATTATTTATATAAGCAGGATTCATTATGGTATATTCATACATAGGTATAACATAATTTGGTAGATTTCATTCCCCAGGATTTCCCGATGCCCTCCTTTCCAACCTCCCTCTTGATCTCCTTCTTCTACTCTTTCGGTCTCTTTTCTGTTTTCATGAGATCCCCCTTCTTTTTTGGCACTTATCTTTTTTTTTTAATATTTTTTTTAGATATTGATGGATCTTTATTTTATTCATTTATTATTTATACGTGGTGCTGAGGATCGAACCCAGTGCCTCATGCATGCTAGGCAAGCGCTCTACCACTGCGCTACAGCCCCAGCCCCGGCACTTATCTTTTTAAAGAAGGTAGAATCAGCAAGATTTTCTGATTAATTTGATGAAAGAAATAAAAGGGTTGACTGTGATTCCGAGGTTTCTGGGCAGAAAAAACTGGAATGAACTGAATGAATTTACACTTAATGAAATGGTGAGGACTAATAGGAGCAAAATTTGGGGGGCAAGATAAGGAGTTGACTTTGAGGCATGTTGAGTGTAAATGCCTAGTGAACATCTAAGTGATGATATCAGATAGGCATTAGATATATGAGACCAAACCTCAACAGAGAGGTGTAGATGGACATATACATCTGGGAGTCCTCAGAATAGACTTTTGCTTCAAGTCCTGAAATTGGGTATCACCATCTAGACAGTATGATTAGAAAGAAAAGAGGTCCAAATACTAAATCTGGGCTTAACATTAAGATGTTGGGATAATGAGAAGAACCAGGCAAGATAGTAATAGTCAAAAGGTAAAAGAAAAAATAGGTGACATCTTAGAAGCCAAGTTAAGAAAATTTTTTACAGATTGACATGTGTGTACTCCCCCCCCCCATGCATACACAAATTACATGCTCATGGACATGTGCACACAAACTATGTTACCATTTATGAAGATGGAGTGATCAGGAGTACCATCTGTGTTTCTTCATTAAACACCATAGTTGCTATCTGCAGGCAGATTTAATTGGGAAGCCAAATTATTAATGATAGATTGATGAGTATGGAATCAGAGGGAGTTCATTGAATCACCTCATTGGCTAAGGTAATTAAGTGTGATAACTAGAAGATCTGTCTCCTATGTGGGACTCACCTACTCCTTGTGCAGCACATTGCTGACCTGTGTCACAGCCTTCTTCCTTTGAACAGTTCGTTATATCACTGGGCTTTCCAGTAGAGCGGCTCTGTCTAAGCTTATACGCCTCAAGGAAAGGTACTCTTTCTCTAGTTTTGTTAATGTGCCTAATTATGATTTTAAGTCTTGTCCTCATAGTTCCTAGATTTTGGAGGTCTGCTCTTTCTTTTGATTAAAATTTGGTTCTTATTCCTTGAAAAAAAAAATATTCATTCTCAAGATTTTGTGTACAATTTCACAAGTCCATAAACTCAAGTTGACCTGTCTTTATGGAATATCTCATAGAAGATAAATATATTCCTCTTTCAAGTACTGGTCCCTCTCCCTCATTGTTGCCTCCTCCCCCATATATAAAACTTTTTATGATCCATATCATAGGACTTTTGTGGGAATAATGGAGGTATTTCTGATATATCATTAAGAAAATTCTCTTAATGATATATCAGAAATATATGGGGAGTGAGACAGGCCTTGGTAAAATATTCTTATTTGTGCAGATGACTTGATAGTGAAGTTCTAGTGTCTGTTGATATGATAGCACAGATGTCTAAGGCTTATGCTAGCCAATTTAGCCTTTGGTGGACATATGAGAATCTTATTATAATTTGATGCTGCCTAAATGTTTAGGAACACACACCCCCATACACACACATGTACCTACATACACTCATGCATATTTGGTTGAAGTTTTGAAGGAAATAGAGGAAGAATGAAAATATTTGGCTGAAGGGAATGGAGAAAGCTTTCCAGAATACTAAGACTAACACCCATTTGAACTTCACAGAAAGTATCATGAGAATGTCAGTGATTAGAACTGATCAGATATTTGGCTGTCTTTTTCAATCAGCAGATGGATTTGAACCAGATCACCACATCCAGGGTTTAGTTTTGAAGAAAGAGAAAGGGAGGGGAAAAAAAGCCAATTATTTGTCTCTTTGTTCAAAGGCCTTTTTTGTATTACAGATCCCTAAAAAGCTAGTAGAGGAGCCAGCCTTTCATATCCATTAAGGTTAGCCCTGAAACTGTTGAATTTGATCTCTTCCATTTGCCATCTGGATACAGTAGAGAAAAAGCTATTCTGCATTGGGTTGCTGGACACCATCCAGAAAATAATATGTCCAGGCATCAAAGGCTTGAGGCACTTGGTCCAGTCTGTCTAATGATCACAGGCAGGGTCTGCTCTCCAGTTTTGTAGTATGTTTTATTTTTGCAGTGACAATATATATCCCACTAAAATAGATCACAAGGATTACTGCCAACTTGTCAAAACTAGGAGTCTTCTATCATAGACTTCAAAAAAGGGCCATATTTTAATTGGGCAAAGCTTGATTTCCAAAATCCATCTCCCTTCATCTCAATCTGTCCTGTTTCTTATGGACAGCACTTACTGCAAGGATTCTGATTCATAATTTGTTTGACTCCATGCCGAAGTCCCAAATTTAAAATGTCCTAAAGATTGACTTCATTTAAAATGATATGCATCATTTCTATTTATAAGAGGGCCCAGTACTGGGCAGCTAATAAGCACACTGGCAGCTTTCCAGGAATCTGACAACAACGTCTTACTATTCACACCAACTGGAGCCAATTGTGGTTGGATTTTTTTTTTTATTATTTTTATTATTCTGTTACTTTAAAATGTGGATAGGAAACAACAGCAGTGGCATGTCCTCTGGTCTCCTCTGGGATTGGGGAGGAGACATGCCTAATAGGACCTGTAAGGCCTACTAACTCTTAGCTCTGATACACCTGATTTTTTCTGGATCTTTGCAGGAGGTACTTAGGAATGAATTTACAGCTTCTACAGCAGGTAAAATTATAGAGAATTGCCAGTTTGTGTGTTACACTGAAAGGGGATGGCAGGAAGAGTTGCCGAATGCTAACCATGAAAATTATTTTCCTTGTGGATGAGAATGGTCCTCAAGCTGCACCCTACATAGTATGGCAACTCCCAGATCTCCAAACCTGACCTCAGAAGTGGGACAAGCTCTTGCTGAATTTTGGCTGGGTTACTGAGAGGTGTGTTGTGTACAATAGCACTTGGTCTTATACCTTGTTTGTGTTCTTCAGTAAGACCAAAGTTATTGTTTATTCCTCTCCAGACTGACTCTGTCAGCACTTCCATCTTCTCACCATTGAGGGACTTTACTTCCATCTTCTTGTTCTTCTTCTCTTCCTTTGGATGCCCTTATATTGAGAACAACAAATAGTTCTTCTAGACGAAGGAAAATAAACAAAATCTCCTGCACACCATAAACCAAGCAAAGCAGTGTTGCCAATTTTTAGCAATATTGTCCCTGCTAAGCTGTGTGCACATATAGCTTCTATTTGGTCACTTTCAGATTAGCCTATTCCTTTCTATAGGTTGGTGTCTTATTTTCCTTGAGTGTTTACCTACTCTGAGATCCCTTCTCCGGCCTTGAAAAAGGGAGGAAAAGAGGAGATATCAAGTAAACAGCAGAGCCATACTTCCTGGCCTACCATACCCTGCCTGAGTTGCTTAACCCCTCTGTGCTTTAGTCACCTTGTATTGAAAAGGGATGGTGGGAGGTGACATTTTTTTTTTTTTTGCTCTTGATTTTAGTGGAAAACTTCTCACTATAAAATATATTTGCTGTTGGTTTTTTTTTTTTTTTTTCGTAGTTGTTATTTATCAAGCTAAGGAAGTCCCTCCCCAGCCCATTTCTGATTTACTAAAAGTTTTTGTCCATACCTAGAGAATATACAACTCCAAAAGTAGACAAATATCTAATGGCATGTATCCACTATTGTAGTAACATAGGGAGCAGTTTCGCTGCCCTGAGAAGTCTTTGTACTCTGCTTGTTCATCCTTCTCTTTCCTCAACCCTTGGGACTAATCTCTTTACTGTCTCCATAGTTTTTCCTTTTCCAGAATGTCATATAGTTGTGATCATACAGTATGTAGCCCATTCAGATCATTTTCTTTCACTAAATAATAAGTATTTAAATTTCCTCTCTGTCTTTTTGTGGCTTGATATCTCTTTTTTTTTTCAGGGGGTGGGGGGAGCAGGTACTGGGGATTAAACTCAAGGACACTCGACCACTGAGCCACATCCCCAGCCTTATTTTGTGTTTTAGAGACAAGGTCTCACTGAGTTGCTTTTGCTGAGGCTGAGTTTGAACTCACGATCCTCCTGCTTCAACCTCCCGAGCCACTAGGATTACAGGTGTGAGTCACCATGCCTAGCTCATTTATTTTTAGTGCTAGATAATATTCCATTTTCTAGAGGTACCACCATTTATCCATTCACTATTCAGGGACATCTTGCCTGCTTCCTAGTTTTAGCAGTTATGAATAACTTGGGTGGGTTTTGTGTAGACATACATTTTCATCTTATTTGGGTCCATACCAAGGAGTGTAATTTGCTGGATCCTAAGGTAAGGATATGTTTTGTTTTGTAAGTATATATCTTCCAAAATGGCTGTACTTTACCCAGCCACAACAGATTGACACTTGTAAAGTGAAAGCAAAAGCAAGTGCAACGAAATCTGTCATTCCAATTTTGTTTAAAAATTTATCCTACATATATAAATTTTTCATATTTTTTGATAAAGATATGGATGGATACACTCCTGACTCAATACATTGCCTTAGCTAGGAAAGGACTTTTTTATCCTTTATATAGTTTTATATTATTACTTGATGTAGGTTTTTGTTACAAGAAACAAATGTTATAGTTCTTTTTTCAATCTAATAAAGAAGAGAAAAAAAGGTGACAATATGCCCCAAAGTTCCAGGAGTGCAAAAATTCTTCTTTCCCCAGGAGGTTCCCCCATATATATATATATAGGGATAGTAGCATATGAAGATTAAAGTGCTCTCATTATTGACTTGGCAGAGGCCTGACACTCTAATGTATAGCTCTGGTAAACTTGATTAGGCCCAGGCTTTCCACACTAAGCCAAACCTAAATGTTGGGTCGTGAATTACTAGCTACCTGAGGTACAGGGTACAAGAGACCAAACCGATTTCCTGAATATGAAGAGAGTCAGGGAGCCAGGTCTGACTCTAAGATTGGCTAACAGGGATGATAGAAAGGGCAAGGTTCCTCTGTAAACAACATGGCCCAGTCACTGTCCTTGAAGTGGATCAATTTGATGAGCAAGAACAAGTGAAGAAAGGAGGCTGTCTTCAGTGAGCATTACTGGTCGTAACAGAAAAATTTGAAAACTGCTTTGGAGTAGGTCCCCATTAAATGAGTGAGAATAAAAAAATGTGGAATTAACAAAGACAAAATTGAAGAAATCAGAGAGCCTAAAATACCAACAATTCATTGTAGCTTCATGAAAATGAAAGAAGAGTGTTTTAAAGGATGATAATAAGCAGTGCCACTTGATAGATTCAAAGAGATCTTTGGAAAGCAACAAGATACCATAGGGCATTGGATTATGGGATGAGGATCATTTTTGGTTTTTGAAAAGCTTTAGTAATTCTGTGGCTAAACCAGATTTGGAGGAAGTTAATATGGGTAGCAGATGTAGGGTTCTCACAGGAATATTTGAGAAGAGCAGGAAGAGAAATAACCCACAGCAGGGGTAGACTTTTTCATGTTTCCACACAGTATGGAAGACTTAAAGGACCTGGTAAAGAGATAATGATTAAAGATGGGAGAAAGAAAAGAAAATTTGATGGAGAAATATTCTGACGAACACAGAAGAGAGAATCAATAGCAAGAACTGAGGTTACCTGATAAATTCAGGGGAGCCCCCTGGGGCTTTAAGTAGACTGGAGATTTAAAAATGGCTGTAAGTAAAATGGACCAGTGGATTTGCTGTTTATGGCACAATGCTCACTGAACCATGGAATTCTCAAGGGCAGTGGCTGTTTTATTTGTAATTTATTTCGGTGTTAGTGTATTTTGTGTTTACTGTTGTAAACACTGTGCAACACAGTGTTTGATACATGGCTAGCTCACAATGAATATCTAATGGATGGATGGACTCATGAATGAATGATCTGGTGTCTGGTATATGTTCATTGAAAAGTTATTTTAATAGAATTAAACTACTGTTGCCCCTAATGAAAGTCTCTATTAAATTAAATATAATTATTAAACCCACAACACTGAAGTTTGGAAACAAGACTTAACAGAGTTGATGGTACTGTTTTTATGAGCTCCAAATCATGAGTGTTGGCTTTCCTTATGATACAGGATAGTAGCAGTGTTTTGTTTTGGCAGTGCTAGGTGAAAAAGGTGTATTGCTAGATCTAGCACACATTGTTCTGCTGCCTGAAGCTCTGGAATCTGGCCCGGGTTTAGAAATGTCATATTGAGGCCTAAATTTGTAGTTTCTATGGCCCCAGAAGAACCCACACCTTGCTCTTACCTCCTCATCAAAATGTTCCAGTAACATTGAGATAGTTCACATCTCCCTATTTAAAGGTGAACAAATGAATAGCATGTGCTTTTAGACAGACATGGAGGCCTGTGTTCATGAATCTTGTATTAGATGTGATAAGTGAACACCAAGATTTAATGGCATGTGTCTTTAGTTCAGTAAATGACTTTGAAGAGAAGAAGGACAGGGAGAGATACTGCTGGAAAAAAGAAAAGGAAATAGCTTCTGGTCTATTTTCTGAGAGTAAAAAAAGTGATGATGAACTCTGGGGGTGTAGCACAGTGGTATAGCATGTACTTAGCATGCACAAGGCCCTGTGTTCAATTTCCAGCACCAAAACATAATAATAACTAATAAATAAATAAAACCAGGCATAAAGAGGTTAGTTTTAAAAATAATAGTAGTCATATACAAAATATGCTAAAGTATAAAAAGGAAGTCTTTATTATAAGGCTGTTCACTGGTAAAATCTTCTGATTCTCTTTATTAAAAAAAAACAGCATGGATCTTATTTTGATTCTAAATCAATGAACTTCTATTCCAAGTTGGTTATTTCCTAGAAAAGGAAAGTTGAAGTAATTCTAATATGAAAGCATGCATTTCTTTTCTGCTTACCAGCTTAACATGAGGAGTTTGCAGTTTTTTACTCTGTCACTTTTGATTGTTAGGAACTATTACAGTGGAATCCTGACCCCTTGAACCATAGCAGCAGCAGATGAGCAAAGAAGGAACTAGATTTCCAAATATTTTGTCTTCAGATGTTATTTGTTCTGTTGAAGTCATTATATAACATCTGATACTGATTTTGAGATTATTAATTTGTTCTTTTTTAAGATTCAGATTTTCCGAAAATGAACACATTTCTACTCAGTTTTCCCCTAGATCCCCATGCCTTATCTGAACCCAAGATATCTTGATTCTCTGACGTTCTGCTGTTTCTGCCCTTGCCAGATTAGGAGTGCTCCTGGGTGCTTGGCGGGGACCACACAGCTCTGGTCTTCCAGAAGAAAGGAAATGGCACTATATCATAGATTAGATACACACTTTACCTAAGGGCAGAACTAGTCAAAAGTTACACTGAAGTTGTACGTGAATTCCTTGTATACTTGTGGCTGCCTCTTAAACAGCACTGATAAAGTGTCATGAAATTATCACATAAAATTCACTCTGAACCTTCAGGTAGGATTGCTTGGACAGTAAGATGAGTTAAATAACTTTATAAGGGGGTTATAAAAGTAGTTTTTAAGCACATATTCTAAGAACATTTTATTATAGATTCACTTAAAATTATAACACATAATTTATGTTTCAGAAATTTAGAAAGTATTCCATAGTTGTAGGTATTGTTGACCAAAAGGAGGTTAGGATTCGGATAGGCAGCTGGGAAGGGGTCATTTGAAAATTCCCACTACTAGTCTTGGTAAATGCACTCTTGCATTCCATAAGCTTCATGGAGTGTTTATTTCTACTTCATTTCTGCTTCATTCAAATACACATATCAAGCCTCCACCTGTCAGTGTTAGGAATAAACACATGGCTCTTGTTTTTCAAGATTTCACTGGCTGGTAAGGGTAGCAGACACGTAGGACAAGTAAATTACAGTACAACCCTGTGCTATAACAGAGTAAGAACAAAGTGTTGTAGGAGCTTACATGAGCAAATAACTCATTTTACCTCAAGGATTTGGAAAAGATACCACAAATTTGGTGATATTTGCAGGGTTTTAAAGGTAAATTGAAATTTGTCAGATAGGGAAAGATGTTCCAGGCAGACGGCAGTGCATGTGCAGAAGCTTAGAGTTTAGAAACTTTATGGCTTTTCCAGGGAACTAAGAGGAGAGTACAATTTGCAGAGTTGAGCAGTAGAAGGAAAAGATTTAAAAAGGCCTTATTTGCTCAGCAGTGCCAGTGGAGTAGTAGGTCAGCAAACAAGCAAAATTTGTTAGAAATATGAAAGAACTTGAAAAATTTTTTGTTTCATAAGTCATTTGACATGTCATTGGACTATTGTTTTGTTGTTTTTTGTTTATTTTTGTGGGGTTTTTTTTTTTTTTGCTGCAGTGTTTTGAAAAAATCACAAGTTTCTTAAGATAGAAAACAAGCAAAGAAAAACTTCCATATGATTGAACTGGTGGTATTTCAGCAGCATTATCTCTGCCTAGCTAGGGTTCTTCCTGTCCACACAAAACAGTTCTGTTCCACTTGATCCTCACATTTCTAACTTCCTCACGGTTTAATGTTTCAGACATGAGCTTTTGCAATTGCTTTCTTGTATCAGTGATTATGTCATAGTAATATCAAAATGAAAGTCTGTTGTTTGTCACAAAAACATACAACAGTTTACTGACTGAGGCAAGTAATGGTGTTATTTGTGGTACCAAGTATTTTATCATTAATACTTGTTCAGTGCACAGTAATTTGTTGAAATGAAAGATAATGCACCTTCAGTATACACTTTCAAACGTACATTTGGAATTGTTAAAAAGTAAAAGCAACAATGTATTATTTATGCTAATTACTTAATTAAAATTTAGCTGGGAAGAGTTATGTACAACATTTTAAAAATTTCTATTTGGGAAAGAGGAGAGTCCCTAACACTCATAAGTAAACTGCATTTAAATTTTTTACAGTTTGAGTGAATACTGATTTTGTTGTGAAGCTGTTGTTGAAAAATTATCATTTTTGACTCAAAGCATAGTTACAAAAGTAGAATGTATCAATATAAAAACAATATGCATTAAAAATAGATAAGATGTATAAAAATAAAATCAGAGTGGAGATAAGATGTATAAAAATAAAATCAGAGTGGAGAGTATATGGGAGTAGAAGTATTTTCTTAAAAGAAACATGATAAATATTTCATTGGTGAATAAAAGCAGCTTTCTGGAGCTGTTGGAAAATGAAAATAAAATATAAATGAGAATAATTATTTTGATTTATACATCCACAACTTGGTTATTACCAATACCAAATGAGATTACTGGGATTAGAGAAACAAAACTGCATTAGTTTGAAATGAAGTGAAATAAATCTTTCTTCAGTTTATTCACCAGTACACGACAAACCAAGTTAATAACCGAAAGAAAAATTGGTTTACATAAACAATCAGGGAAAGAAAGGCTTTCTTAATTAAAGAATGTTCTTGAATTTTATTATGTCAGTGAGACAATTGACTAAGGAATATACAGTTGTTTTACACACGCATACAGAGTGAGTGTAAATCAGCATCAGGATTTACTTGTGCCACTGAGCGTGAGTAGAAGACCTTTTGGTGTGGTGGCAGTTTTAGAGGAAGAGCTAAGTGCTTGCCTGTGCAAGATTCTAAGATGTAATAGGAGGTTTGAGGAATGAAAACTCTGAAATGCCTCCAATATTGACACTTCTTTGATACCATCTCTCCGCATCTGTATCTGGGTTGCCAGTTTTTTCAAAATTTTTATAAGAGGCCCAGAGATGTGACATACAGGAAGTGATGTGGCATGTCAAAAATATATTGGATTATTTGTTCTCTAACTTTATGGGCTGTCATTGAGAGCTTCCAGAGATTATAGACATACTCTTTTAAACATAAAGAGGGATGGTGAGGGGCTGGGATTGTGGCTTAGTGGTAGAGTGCTTACCTGACATGTGTGAGGCACTGAGTTCAATCCTCAGACTGCATATGAATAAATGAATAAAATAAAGGTCCATCAACAACTAAAAAAAAAATTAAAAAAAAAAAACAGGGATGGCGAATTAATGATAAGCTGATACTGGTTTGCAAATTCAAATTTTTCTCTTTCTCCCAAGTTTATTAATTACATATACAGTGTTTTAGAGATTCTTTCTGAAGAGCTTCAAAGAAGATTTATAGACATGTGTACTTGGTTTTCAAAAGTAAAAAAAAAAATAGCTCATTGTTTATTTTCTAAGAAAAGCTATCTCTCTGGAGTGATTATTGAAAAAACAATGTTAAAATTTCAAAGGAAAACCATTTCCTTTAGAAGAGAACAACAGTAGCTCATGGCAGTTCAACTGCTGCATGTCATACTTCTTCATCAGAAGAAAATGGTATATAATCAATATTTTCAACAAAAGAAATAGTATTTGCTAAGTTTACAGTTACATTTTTCTGAGTGATTTTAACTATTCACAGGTCCCGGCATTTAACATAGTGGGAATTACAGAGTTACTTTTTAAATGGAAGAAATAAATGGACCAAAGCCAAACATGTGCAATAATTTTAAGGAATCAATGCAAATATGACCCTAGGACTTTGAACTGATCCCACAACAAAATAATAGCAACTTCATCTATGATTATACTCCCTTAGTTGATCTAGGTTGGTTGTATTTTGATGTGGTCTATCTAGTAATGCTTCCCTTGTCTCAGCACCTATATAGTCATGATTTGGCCAGTCCCAGTAGTCAGTGCAGAATGCTTTTATTCTACTATGCATTGCCCCAGCATGGGCTTGTGTGGCTTTGCAAGAGTTGCTCAGTGGCCTGGGTAATGATACTCTAACAGGAATGGCAACCAGATTATAGATCCCAGGAGACACACTGTGTCAGTTTACTGCTTTAGTGGAATACACTAGTTTCCTAAGGCTGTAGTAACAGAGTACCTCAAACTGAATGACTTAATGCAACAGAAGTTTATTCTCTCACAGTTTTGAGTCTGAAATCAGAGTTGGTAGAGTATGCTCTTTCTGAAGTCTATAGGAGAATCCCTCCTTGTCTCTTCCCAGCTTCTGGTGGCTCCCAGATGTCCTTGATGTTCCTTGGCTTATAACTGCATCACTATAGTCTCTACCTCCATCATGTGGAGAAATCCTTCCGTGTCTCTATTTGTCTTCTAAGGAAATGGACCATTGAATTTAGGGCTCATTCTAATCCAGGATAACCTCATTTTAACAGAATACCTCTGCAAAGATCCTCTTTCCAAATAAGGTCACATTCTGAAGTTCCAGGTGGACATAAATTTAGGGGGACATAGTTAAGCCACTACACCAAGCATTGGAAATACTGTAAATTTAATCTTATGTAGAAGAATGTCAGTTGTTATATAAATCTTTCTTCCATTTGTGACTTTATAGATCCTAAAGATGAATGAATATTCTTAGTGTTTTAGTTGTGCATGATATTGACTCTAGTGCTAGGATTTCATGAAGAATAGCATGGCATAAAAATGCTAAATGTATGCCAGAGTCCCTGCCGACTGGAGGGAGCACAGGCCAAGGCCCAGGACCACCTTTAGGGACTGCCTCAGGAGCCCAGCCAAGTGCAGACCGGATACTGCTAGCCGCCAATCACAGGGGAACCCAGACCCAGGTGAAGGACTGCTTCCAGGGACCCCTGCGGGAGACTGGGCCTAAGTGAGGCCTGGGACTACTCCCAGTTCTGTGCCAGAGTCCCTGCCGACTGGCAGGAGCACAGACCAAGGCCCAGGACCACCTTCAGGGACCTCCGTGGGAGCCCAACTAAGATCAGGCCTGAGATTGCTGCCCATCAATCCGCTGACCCACAGGGGAACCCAGACCCAGGTGAAGGACTGCCTCTGGGGACCCCTGTGGCTGAGACCCATGATTGCCCCCAGTTCAGCGCCAGAGCCTCTGCAGATCTGCGGGAGCCTAGGCCCAGAGCTAGACCTACCATCTGGAATCCCTGAGGGAATCTAGGCCAACATCAGGCCTAGGACTGCCCTCACAGGTCTGTGTGAGAGCCCAGGCCCAGGACCACCCCTACACATAGAGGGAATACATGCTGTTGCTCCCTTCCTGTATCCATATTGTACACTGCAGTCATCCCCATAGTTCTTCCCATGTATTAGCCTCTACGTTGGGTGAACAGACAGGGCCTGGAGGCAATGGCCAGCCAAAGTGCTGCATCTCCGATCAGTCAGCCCAAACCATTCTAAGTTCCACCCTTTTAGCCTCATCTCTGAAAGTGTTTGCATCCAACTTGAGCCACTCCCACTGTCATCTTGAGTTACCTCCACTACCGTCGCCACCATCTTTAGTTTCAGTAGTGTCCATCTGGGGACACCTACTGGGGACTGGAAGTGAACTCCAAGGTGAGATAAAGATAATCTGTAGTGTCACTATAAGGTTATAGGATAGAAACCACAATACCTCAGATTGGCATTGCAAGAAAGGAAGATACATAATCAACATGAAAAAACAAGGGAAGAAAGTGCCCCAAATAGACCAAGATACCACAGTAATAGAATCCATTGACAGCACAGTTAATGAAATGTCAGAGAAGGAATTCAGAATGCACATACTTAACATGATCTGCGAATTAAAGAATGACTTAAATGAGCAAATACAGGCAAAAATTGATCACTCCAACAAAGAAATAAGAGAGCAAATAAAGGTAAACATTGATCACACCAACAAAGAGATAAGGGAGCAAATACAGGTAGCAAAAGATTTAGAAAGAGCTAGAGATTGTGAAAAGAAACCAATTAGAAATTCTTGAAATGAAGGAAACAATAAACCAAATAAAAAATTCAATAGAAAGCATCACCAGCAGACTAGATCACTTTGAAGACAGAACCT
>PVHX01011120.1:0-66081 GCA_004024805.1 Geosciurus inauris | reverse complement strand
TTCAATGTTTATAGCAGCACAATTCACAATTGCAAAACTGTGGAAGCAACCCAGATGTCCTTCAATAGATGAATGGATAAAGAAACTGTGGTACATATACACAATGGAATATTATTCAGCAATAAAAGAGAATAAAATTATGGCATTTGCAGGCAAATGGACGGAATTGGAAAGCATTATGCTAAGTGAAGTAAGCCAAAAAACCAAATGCCGAATGGTCTCTCTGATTAGTGGATGCTGTTGAATCAATACTTTTAAGTGTAACATTTCATTTCATTAATTAGATTTTTTTTTTTTTTGTACTGGAGATTGAACTCAAGGGCACTCGAACACTGAGCCACCTCCCCAGCCCTATTTTATGTTTTTATGTAGAGACAGAGTCTCACTGAGTTGCTTAGCGCCTTGCTGTTGCTGAGGCTGGCTTTGAACTTACGATTCTCCTGTCTCAGCCTCCCTAAGTGCTGGGATTACAGGTTTGCACCACCGTGCCTGGCTTAGATTGTTCTTAATGATGAATGAACAGTTGGATGTTTTCCCTGCAAATCAGGAAAAAGGCATATATGATGTATGTTCTTGTAATTTCTATTCAACATGCTACTAGATGTTCTAATTAGGACAATCAAGCAAGAAAATTTAAAAATATTAAGATTATAAAGGGGTATTTAGTACCTTCTCTGTATGTTAAATAAGAGTAAAATAAATGGAAAAACATCTTGTGTTTATTGACCTAGGGAATTAATGTTGTTGAAATGGCAACACTTTGTAAACTGACCTATGGATTCATCATAATTCCCAATACATTTGCTGAAATATTTGTAGAAATTGACAAGCTGATTTTAAAATTCACATGGGTTTACGAGAGAACTAGAAAAGTTTAAACAATCCTGAAAAAAGGAATAGTGTTAGAGGGACTCACACTCTTTTATTTTAAAGCTTACTACAAAATTATACTGATTAAAATAATGTGTTACTGGCAAAAGGGTAGTGTTTTCGTAAGCTTTTTCATTGCTGCAACCAAAATACTTGACAAGAACAATTAGAAGAAAAGCTTATTCTGGGATTTATGCTGTCAGGGATCTCAGTCCATAGAAGGCTGGCTCCATTCTTTGGGGCTTGATTGAGGCAGAATATCATGATGGAAGAGAGTGATAGAGAAAAGTAGCTGAGGACACTGCACCAAGAAGCAAACAGAGAGACTCCACTTCCCAAGGACAAAATCTGTATGGGATTTCATTGAATTTAAAGATCATGGAGGAATGAATTGATATCTTTACAATATTAAGTATTCCAACCTGTGAACATGAAATTTCTCTCTACATTTTTAGATTTACTTTGATTTCTTTTGAATGTTTTATAGAGTTCTGCTACAGATTCTATACATATTTTGTTTCACATACCTAAATATTGGCTATTTGATGCTATTGTAATTGATTTTAAAACTTCAAATTTAAATTATTATTATTATTTTTTACAGAGGATAGGAAACTAGTTTTGGCTATTGACTTTGTATCCTATTTACTTGATATCCTAAGAACTGTATTTGGTTATTAGTGTCTAAAGTTATTATACACTTTCTGGGATTTAAAAAAAAATTGACAACCATGTCATCTGCAAATGTTATTTTTCTTTTCTAATTTTATAGACCATTTTCCTTATTTTAATGTATTATCTAGGAATTATACCTGTGCTGGAAGACCAGTGAGAGTACATCCTTGCCTTGTTCATGATCTAAGGATAAAGAAATATAAATAGTAGTAGGGTTTTTGTGTGGATATTTTTTTTCTGGTTGAGAAAGTCTCTCAGTGTTACTAATTTATTGAGAGATTTTATTTTAAAATTACAAATAATATATTTTTCAGATGTTCTTTTTTGAATTAATCAATATGATCATATGGTTTTTTCTTCTTAAGCCTGTTGTCTTATGTTGAACATGGCTTACATATCTCTAATAAATGCCAATCTCAAGTATAATTTTTATATATTACTGGATTTGATTTGCTAATAATTTGTTGATAATGTTTCATTTGCTGTTTATAATAGATGTTGGTCTATTATTTTTCTCATAATACCCTTTTCTAGTTTTGTCTTTAAGTGAAGTTGGTTTCATAGCCTATGCTATGTGTTTCATGTACATTTATTTTCTGGAAAATATTGTAGAGAATTGGTATCATTTATTGTCTAAATATTTCATGTAATTCATCAATGAAAGCATTTGGGCCTGGTGCATTCTATTTTGGAAAATTGTTAATTTTATTTTATTAATAGACATAAGATTGTTTCCCTTTCTACATATGCGAGTATTATTAATTTGTCTTTCAACCATTTCATTTAATGTAATTTTATAAGTATATAAGCATACAGTTGTACATGATGTGTTTCATGGCTCAGAATAGCTTGGCAGAATGCTTTATCTTAGCTTGAAATCAATGTGCGTTCTGTCGTTATTGGCTAGAGTATTCTATAGATGGCTATTATAGAATATAGCATCAGATTGCATTATATCCCTTTGATGATGTTTTCTGTTCAGTTGGCTTTAATGTACACATTTAATGTTCATGGAATCAGCAGTGAGGACATTTCTTTGATTTCTGATTTTGGTAATTTGTGTCATCTCATTTTTTTTGGTTAAGTCAATGGAGGTTTGTCTGTTATACTAATTTTTAAGTACATGAATTTTGGGTCTTTTTCTTCTCTATATTATGTTCTTATTTTAAAATTCATTGACATCTGCTCTAGTTTTTTCTTTCTTTCTTTCTTTCTTTCTTTCTTTTTTTGCTTACTTTAGGACTGTATTTTTCTCTTCCCTATTGTTTTCAAGATGTGAACTTACATTATTGTTATTAAAACTTTTCTTTTCTAATCTATTAATCTAATGCTAGAAGTAGCCCTTAATGTATTTGACTGTGTCTCATGAATATTTATATATTGTAATTGTGTTTTCTCTCAACTCAAAATATTTTTTCATTTCTCTGCAGACTTCTCAGTTGATATACAACCTATTTAAAGGTGGATTTTTAAATTTTCAAGCATATGGATTTTTTTCCAGTTGACTTTCACCCATTTACTTATACTGTGGTCTAAGAACATACTTTGTAGGATTTCAATACATAATTTGTTAAGATGTTTCATGGTTCAAAACATGTTCTAGCTTGGTAAATGCTCATCTTAGCTTGAGACCAATGTGCATTCTGTTGTTATTGGCTAGAGTATTCTAGAGGGAAACCTACTCTGGGAGAAGGTTGGGGCAAAGACTTTTTTCCTGGGGATTAGGTCTTTCTCTGAAAAGCGTTTAAAGCATATTTCATAATGTCTACTCTTCATCCTCTGCCAGAACTATGAATTAACTTTTTGGACATTCACCATGAGACGTTGATGGAATTCTTGAAGAGAAAGTGGCTATTAAAGAATACATTATCAAATGGCAGTTATATCCATTTGATTGATGTTGTTTTCAGTTCAGTTTTTGCCTGTTCAATCTATAAAGTACTGAAAGAATGGTTTTAAAATCTTGAAATATAGTAATGGATTTGTCTATCCAGTGCTCAGTTCTTGTGTATGTATTTTAACATTTTGTTACTAGATGCATGCATTTAGAATCTTTATATTTTCTTGGAAAATTATCATTTTTTTTCGGTTTAACTTCCCTCTATAGCCTCGATCATCCTTCTTATCTTAAAGTCTGGCTTGTCTAAGAAAGATACAACTATTCCAGCTTCATTTTGGTGAGTATTGGTATATTCTATTTTTTCAGCCTTCATTTTAACCTACCCATGTCTTTAAATTTAAAGTGACCTTTTTGTTGACATCATTGGATACTCTTTCTTAATCTTCTTTGTCACATCTCTGTCTTTTTAACTGGCATATAGAGAACATGTACATTTAATATGATTACTGATATTGTTTGATTAATACCTACTATATTTGCAAACCTTTTTATTTTTCATATTTACTCATTTCGTTCTCCCCTCATTATTTTGTTCTTGCCAGTAGTAATGAAACATTTATTGTTTAAGAGATATTTTTATTTTATGTCATCTCAGCACATCCATTTAGTGTTTTGAATTTAGTCTAGTGTCAATAGTATACATTTTAAAATAACAATAATCCACTTTCAAATAATATTGCACAATTTCATATACTGTACATGTTTTTAGAGTATTTCCAGTATGTTCATACTGTTCCTCATATATCCCTTTCATGTATTTCACTTACCTCTCTGCAGTGATAACCCAATCTATTTTTAGTATTATTTGTTTCAACTGTTTTATTTTAGATCAGTGATTTTGCCTTCTTTTATTCCTTATCTGATACTCTTACAATCTTCATGAAGAGCTAAGTTTCTCATGTATATCATTTTCCTTTGGCCAGAATAATTTCTTTTAACAAATTATTTTTGGCAGGTCATGCCTGCTCATGATGTCTGAGACAGTCTTGATTTCTTCTTCACTTACTTCTTTTTTTTTTTTTTTTTAGTTGTCAATGGACCTTTATTTTATTCATTTATTTATATGGGGTGCTGAGAATCGAACCCAGTGCCTCATGCATCCTAGGCAAGCACTCTACCACTGAGCCACACCCCAGCCCATCTTCTTCACTTCTGAAGGACAATTTCACTGAAACTAAAAGGTAGGGCCGGGCTCGGTGGCATATGCCTGTAATCCCAGCACTTTGAGAGGCTGAGACAGGAGTATCGTGAGTTCAAAGCCAACCTCAGCAACAGTGGGGCACTAAGCAACTCAGTGAGACCCTGTATCTAAATAAAACACAAAATAGGGCTGGAGATGTGGTTCAGTGCTTGAGTACCCCTGAGTTCAATCCTGGTACCAAAAAAAAAAAATCATAGGTAGACTTCGTTTTCTTTCAAAATTTAAATATTTACTTCTCTCCAGGCTTACATGGTTTCAAATGATAAATCCACTGCAGTTCTCATTCTTTTTTCTCTAAAGGTGATGTTTTCTCCTCTGGCTTTGTTCATGATTCTATTATTTAATATTCTTCAGTTTGATTATGATATGACTAAATGCAGATTACAACATATTTATTCTGTCTAGCATGCTCTTCATTAATTTTGCAAAGTTCTTAGTCATTATTACTTGACATATTTCTTCTGTCCCCTTCCTTTTTCTCTTTCCTTATTATGCTTTTGTTGCACTTTTGAAATTTCCCTGCAGTTATTATATTTTATCTCGTTATGTTCTTGCTTTTCTTCTTTCTCTTTTAAGTTGCTATTGACATATCCTCAACAGCATATTTACTTTGTAATGAGAAAAGAAGGCTAAAGAGGGAGTGGTGGAGGGAAACCTACTCTGGGAGAAGGTTGGGGCAAAGACTTTTTTTCCTGGGGATTAGATCTTTCTATGAAAAGTGTTTAAAGCATATTTCATAATGTCTACTCTTCATCCTCTGCCAGAACTATGAATTAACTTTTTGGACATTCACTGTGAGATGTTGATGGAATTCTTGAAGAGAAAGCCCATGAAAGTGTGTGGCCCCCAAAAGATGTTGCCCATTCCTCTAAGACTTTATATTCTCAAAATATTTTATCTTCAGGATGCATCAATTCCTCACAGTTTCTATTCAAATATTTCTACCAGTTTATGGTTCCAGTGTCTTCTGTTTTTGGTAAATAAATTTTGTGAGGAGAGCTCCAGTTTATAGACCTAGAACCTCTTTTATCTAAGAAAGTACATATACCCTTGAGAAAGGTCCTTGGGAAAGGAGAATCCTGATTCTCTGAGACTTTTGGAGGTCTTTACTGTGCACAGTCCTATCAGCATTCTGGTCTTCTGGCCTCCCACCAGAACCACCCAGGAAGCTCCACTTAACAACAGTCTAAAAGTTTTCCAGTTTGCATTGCTAAACTTTCAAAATTCCTCCAACAACTTTCTAAAAGCTCCAAAAGCTTCTGAACCACATTGTCATGTTAGTTATAGCAACGACCTCACTTCTCGGTACCAATTTCTGTTTCAGTCAGCTTTTATCTTGCTGTGACTAAAAGAGCTGACAAGAACAATTTTAAGGAGGAAAAGTTGATTGTGGGTTCACAGTTTCAGAGGTCTCAGTTCATAGAAGACTGGCTCCATTCTTTGTGATTTGAGGTAAAGTAGAACCTCTAGCCCTTGTGGCTAGAGGCAAGGTAGGAGGAAGGGTGTGGCAAAGGAAAGAAGCTCAGAATATCACATCAGGAAAGGGGGGAGGGGGAGAGAGAGAAAGAGAGAGAGAGTGAGAGAGAGAGAAAGAGAGAGAAAGCAAAAGCAACAGACTCCACGCACCAGGGATAAAATATATACCCCAAAGGCATGCTCTCATAGACATACCTCCTTCAGCCACATGCTACTTGCCTATAGTCATTCATTTAATGTCCTGGGATTAACACACTGATTGGATTAAGACTCTCATAATCCAGTCATTTCACCTCTAAAACTTCTTGTATTGTCTCACACGAACTTTGGGGGGGCACCTCACATATAAACCATAATAATCATTCTCTACTATGCTTTTCCATTTTATCTGGACATGAGATTTCTATTATCAGTATATATACTTTCATTTATATGAGACTTGTAAGAGGATCTATCAAATTAGCACAAAATAGTACATAGGAATAATTAAATTTGGCTTATGAAATGCAGTTGTATTATGCAACTAAGCCAATCACAGAAACACAATGGCATTTAGTTAGTTTTAATTTCCATTAAAGCTGTTTCATAGATCTAAAATTGAAAAGCATTTGATTTTCAACTAGTATAGATAGCTTAAGGCATAGCAAAAATGCTTTCCTCATCTTGCTATGAGATCAAACTCTTTTAAAAATGTTAACCTCTATATCAATCATAGCATAATCAGAAGTGCATGAATATGTCTATACTGAGATATAAAAATATTTGTCAGTACTTTAAACATTTTTCACAGCCAAATACATTATTTAATTCAAAGTTAAAGGGCTTATACTAAAGTTCAAATAATTTTAGTGGATTAGGTGTCATTATGTGAACATCTTTGTCAGCAATTACTGGGTCTAAAAATATGAAAACAAGTACAATTTGTCTAAAATAGACATTTTTCCTTTGAAAGGTAATATGAATGTTTCTTTAGTTGCCCTCTTTTATGAAAAACTAGAAATCAGAATCAGCTAGGAGAGTGTCAAAAATTTACCTTCACTTTTCCAAAACTGAAGTTCAATTGAGCTCCAACATCAAATAAACAGTCTTTACCTTTAACACTGATGTACCCAAAAGACAGTTTCTACTCACTTTGTATGATTAAAGCTACATTAGGAATATAAATGTATTAATTTATAGATATGGATACTAATTACTTAAATAGTGAGTTAAAAACCAGACACTAATATGTGTGGAATAATTGATTCTTGCTGTAAAAGAAAACCATAATAAAGGACTTGAAAGTGCTGTCACATTTCACATAACTAGTAAAATCTCAGAATATTTAAAAAATATTCTGGAAGAAAATGTCTTGGGGCTTTTTTACTGAGAATGAATATGTTTGAAAAGATCAAATAATATTCACATATGTCAAATACAGGTTTTAATAACACTTAGAGATAATGAATAAAATTAAAGTAGGTCAATTTAAGTCATTTACTTTCCAAAAGGAGTTACACATCATAATCACTACTTGTTAAGACATAATTAAAAGCAAAAGATGATATTTACCAAAGAAAGCTCAGTTACTGAACATAAAAAAAACTCACCATGAATCATTTTATCAGCATTTAATTTTCACATTTATCTCTTTTATTAGCATTTCAGCATTTTGTAGTTAATGGCCACGTAAATATGATAATGTGATAATAATTGACATAAGAGTAAAGATCAGTCATGAAAACAGAGTGCCTTTGTTTAACCGCTGATGTTTAAAGCTATTATTATTGTAATTGAAATATAAAACAGATATTTTCTAGTAGATACTAAAAAAAATCTTTATGGGCTTATGTATCTTATCTCTGGGAACAAATGATTCCAAAAAAAAAAAAAAAGGAAAAAGCATTTCTTGGGTTCATCAAATCTAATCCTAAATTTAAAACATGATCTTTACATATACTTAGTTATTGCTTTAGTAAAACTTTTATTCTATGTAAGTCTCTAGCACTAAGTTTCTCAGATCATGATTTCAAAGAGATTGCTCTCATTAAGAGAGCATAATTAGCTTAATAAAAGTGTGTCATGGTTCAACATAAATATCTAATTTCCTTTTATGCACAAGAAACTGTTTCTTTAAAAAATGTGATAAAACTTCTAAAAATCTAGTCAGTATACTGCATGGATGAGTTTTCTATAATGGCCATCAGTTAAAGTGACTATTCTGAAAGAATTCTAGATAAGCAATATTCTTTCTAGAAATTAATATAATTTCTTAATTTTTGAAGGAAGTAGAAGGTGAATGAACCAGAATCAACAGAGGAATTGATAGTTTAAGTAAACCAGGTATTATAATCCTTACTCTCGAGTAGACATAACACATGACATTTTATTTTTAAATTCTATGTTTTGGAAGATTTCAAAGAATGATTCACTTATCTATTATTTGTCTACTATTTAAAAAATGACAAATATTGCTGTTTCCATCATATTATGTGAGATTAACTAAAATACATACTTGATAAAATTTGCTTTAAGTCTAAGACTAGAAATACATTAACACTTTTTCTCTTCTAAGTCAGAATTTATAATTAATGAGGTAGAGCTAATTAATATTTTATAAAATATTACTGATAGAATTATATAGACATGGCTTTCAGTAAAATCTGGTTTCAACAAAAAAGAACCACTATCTAAATTTTTTCTGTCATATATATATATATATATATATATATATACACACACATATATATATACATGTATATATGTATATATACACACATACATATACATATATATATATATATATATATATATTGTTTCTTTTTATTTTTTATTTTTATTGTTTTGGTACTGGGGATTGAACTCACAGGCACTCGACCACTGAGCCATGTCCCCAGCCCTATTTTGTGTTTTATGTAGACACAGGGTCTCACTGAGTTGCTTAGCACCTCGCCGTTGCTGAGGCTGGCTTTGAACTCATGATTCTCCTGTCTCAGCTTCCCTAAGTGCTCTGATTATAGGTATGCGCCACCGCGCCCGGCTTATTGTTTCTTTTTTACTGTTTTCTTTGTCTTTTTCCTTTTCCTTTTTCTGATTTGTTTTTGTTACTGGGGTTTGAATCCTTAGACTCTTTGACATTTTGCCATTGAGCCACATCCCTCGCCCCATTTGTTTTATTTTTAAAATTTTGAGACAGTGTCTAAGTTGCTTAGAGACTCACTAAATTGCTGAGTCTGGCCTCAAACTTGTGAACTTCCTGCCTCAGCCTCTCTAGATCTTGGGATTACAGGACTGTATCACCAAACCCAGTATTTTTTTTTGTTTTTTTCTGAAAGGAATATTTAATGTGTATTTTTTTTGTTCCTGCTCTTTTTAAGTTTTTGTTCGCCATTGTATTTGTGAGTTATATTTCTGGTACTGCATGTCTTCGATTACACTGAATACTTTTATTGCATTCATTGTAATTGTCATATACTTTTTCTTTAGTTGTATTTAATAAGTGGAAAATCACATAATCATTCAAATGTTAAAACATCCTCATGTTCCTGAAATGAACCCAGACTGTTTTTTTAATTAATATGTAAGTTTGTATAGTAAATATGTCTTTTAGGAGTTGCCTGTAAGTTTATTGTTTTGTAATTATCTTTTCAGATTATATCAGAATTGTTCTGATTTTATGAAATAAAACTCTTTTGTATTCTTTGAAGGAGTTTACAAAAATGTGAATTATTTTTCTTAATTATTTAGTAGAATTCAAATTGTAGCTTTGTAAGTGGGCCTGGAATTTCTTTTGTGAGAATTACTTTTCTTAATAGATACATTTTTAAATGAATGAAAGATAATTTAGATTGTTATTTTCTTTTTGTCTAGTTCGAGAAATGTTTCCTCTTGATGAATTTATCTATTTCATTGACACATTCATATTTATAAAGTTGTTCATTATATCACTGCCTCTTCACACCAATGCATTTTAATTATTAATTTTTTAAAATTATAAATATACAATTTTTAGTTTGATATATTTATGGGATACAAAGTGATGTCATGATTTATGAATGCAATGTAGATAACTGAATCAAAATGATTACAAAATTTATCACCTCAAAATGTATCATTTTTTTGTGATGAGGGCATTTAGAAATTTACCCTCTTAGAAATTTAAAAATGTATATTATTATTAGTTTCATGCTGTGTGAGGCGTGTTAAAGTGACCATTCCTCTTATCTAATTGAGGCTTTGTACCCTTTGACCATCATCTCTCCATCCCCAACCCTCATCCACTCAGCCTCTGTAACCACTTTACTTTCTACTTCCCTAAGTTTGTTTCAAATCCCACATAATAGTGAGGATGTACAATATTTGTGTTTTTGTGCTTGGTATATTTCATTTAGCATAATGTTCTTCAATTCCATGCATGTTGTTTCAAGTGACAAAATTTCTCTTTTCAAGCTAAATGGAATCTGTGTGCGTGTGTGTGTGTGTGTGTGTGTTTGACATTTGTGACATTTTCTTTATTCAGTCATCTATCAGTGGACACTAAGGTTATTTCCACAATTTGGCTACTGTGAATAATGCTTTAATGAGCATGGAAGTGCAGATTTTTTTTTTTGACAAAATAATTTCAAATCTTTTGAGTAAATACCCAGAAGTGGGGTTGTTGAGTCATATGTTAATTTTATTTATTTATTTTTATTTTTTCAGGAACCTCAATGCACTTTCCTATAAAGTTTGTACTAATTAAAATTCCCACCAATAGTATAAAAGTGCTTCCTGTTGTACACTATCTCACCAACATGTTTTATAACTTGTCTTTTTGTAATAGCTTATTCCTTATCTCCCCCAAAAATGTTTATAATTCACTGTTGAGTATGATATTAGCTACGGGCTTTTCATATATGACCTCTATTTTGTTGTCCTCTTTTCCTGGTTGGTTGAGAGTTTTTATCACACAAAGGTGTTGCTGTTATGGTTTGGATCTGAGGTGTCCCCAAAAAACTCACATGTGAGACAATGCAAGAAGGTTCAGATGAGAAGTGATTGGATTGTATTTAAACCCCTCTTAGGAATTAACTGAGTGGTAACCAAAGTGGCAAGGTAAGGCTGAAGGAGGTGGAAATTGGGGTGTAGCTATGGGGTATATATTTTGTATCTCAAGAGTGGAGATTATCTGCTTCTTGATCACCATGATGTGAGCTGTTTCCCTCTGCCACACACTCTACCATGTTGTTCAGCCTCATCTTGAGCCCCAAGAAATGGAACTGGCTTTCTGTGGATTAAGACCTCTGAAACCGTAAGTCGACAAATAAACTCTTCCTCATCTATAATTGTGCTGGTCAGGTCCTTTAGTCACAGCAGGGGAAAAGGCTGACTAAAACAATTGCATTTTATCATGTATTTTTTGTCATCTATTGAGATGCTCATGTGATTTTTGTCTTTTATTCTTAATGGGATATATCACATTAATTGATTTTCTTAAGTTGGAACAACCTTGAATCTCAAATGCTACATTTATAAGAGTGTGAAACAATGTAAAAAAGGGAAAGAATGGTCTATTCAATAAGTGGGGCTGGGAAAACTGATTGCTGACGTGAAAAAGCATGAATCTAAACCCTTATACCATTTACAAAAATAAACTCAAAATGAATAAGACTTAATTGTAACATCTCAAATGTAAAAGTACTGGAATAAAACTTAAGAAAAAATGCTTATGGCATTGGTCTTGACATTAGATTGACAGGTATAAGGCCAAAGGCAAAGATAAAAAAGCAAAAATATGCAAGTGACCACATCAGACTAAAAGGCACCTGAGCAAAAGAAACAGCAAAATGAAAAGCAGTGTATGAAACAAGCCAACATATTTCAAATCATGTATTGGATGAGGAGTTAATTTCCAAAACACATGAAGAACTCATGTAAGTCAATAGCAAACAGATAAAATAGTCTGATTGAAAAGGAGTAAGACCTTTAATTGATATTTCTCAAAGGAAAACCTTTAAATAACCAGCTAGTATAAAAGGTTCTCAACATTACTAATAATCAATAAATACAAACTGAACTCCACTGAGACCTCATCTCATTCCTGTTAGAAATGACCATTATCAGAATCACAAGTTCAAAGCCAGCCTCAGCAATGGTGAGATACTAAGCAACTCAGTGAGACCCTGTCTCTACATAAAACACAAAATAGGGCTGGGGATGTGGCTCAGTGGTCAAGTGCCCTGAGTTCAATCCCTGGTGCAAAAAAGTAAAAAGAAAAAAGAAAAAAAGAAGTGACCATTATCATAAAAAAATCAATAAAAACAAACAAAAGTGTTGGCAGGAATGTAAAGAAATTGGAGCCACTATATATTGTTGGTGGGATTGAAAAATGGTGCAGCCCCTATGAAAAACAGTGGGATTTTCTCAAGAAATTAAATATAGAACTACTTTATTATCCTACAATACTCCTGGATATTTATTCAAAAAAACTGAAATAAGGATCCTGCAGAGATATGAGTATCCTTGCAATCATGATAGCATTCACAATAGGCAGATGTGGGAATAACCAAAATATCCACAAATGAGTGACCACACACACACACATGCACACACACACACACACACACACACACACACACAAAATCAGCCTTAAAATAGAAAGAAATCCTACTTGTTACATGGATGATGCTTGATGATTTAATACTAAGTGAACGTACAAATACTGCCTGATTCTACATAAATGAGCTACCTAAAATAGTCAAACTCATAGAAGCTGAATGCAGAATGGTGATTTGTAGGTCCATGGAGGTTCATAATGGGAAGTTGCTACAATGTGTATAAAGTTTCAGTAATGCAAGATGAATAAGTTCTAGACATCTACTGTATAGTATTGTTTTTATGACTACTTATATTGTACACTTAAAATCTACTAAGAGTGTAGATTTCATGTTAAATATTTTGTCCTCATAAAAGAAAATCTAAAATTAAAAAAAACTGTCATAATTTTGGATATTTGATCACTTAGCTTTCAAACCTCCTTTACCTGCTTTTACTATTTTTGCAAGTCATTATAGGTTGCTATTTTAAATTTTCCTGCACAATTATTTTTTTTATTATGGGATATTTGACAAAATAAGAGCCATTTTGAAATGAAATATTCCAATTGTGAAAATGAAATTTTCCCAATTTTTCTTAAAAATTTTAAAAAACCCACTCAACATACCAAAAAAATTTAAATATATGAACATACTAAATATAAAATATGAATAGAAGGGATTCAGACAAACTTCAAGTCAGTGTTACTTCTGGGATTAGAAGATAGAGAATTTATTTTTTAAGATCACTAAAGGAAACATGATTCACCTTAGGATATCAAAAATTGGGACAAAGTAGGATTACTTGAACTAAAGTTAATTATGAAAGAATGAGCAGGAGGCAGGATACTGTGTACTAACGATGGATTTGCAGCAAAAAAGCTGTCCCATCAGTTCTCAGAGGAAAGAAAACTTGACCAATATTAAGTTGTGATTTCAGCTGGAAAAGAGTTACCACAAAGTGATCATCTTCAGAGGATGAAATGACCCAATGTTAATTATCTCTCCTGTAACCTCCTACTAGATTTTCCACTGGCATCCTAACTGAAAGAAGTAAGGGATCCTTTTGAATCAATAGATACAGATCAACCAATTGTTGAAGTATGGATGGAGAAATCTAGTAGACAACAAAATAAGGAATTAAAATTAATGTTTTCTCTTAAATATTTAAGACTGAGAAAACTTAAACACATTTTTAAATATTATTATTTTTGTGTAGACATGAAGTAATTTGAACATTCACCCTAAGTTTAGGTTTGAAACTTCCCATGATATGAGTTTTTCTTTTCTATTGGGGAAGGGGAAATTTACTCTCTCAGTCTTCATTCTTTCTGGAAACTGGAAACATGTGACCTAGGAGCTGCTGATCAAATGAGCCCAGTAATATTTTAATTCACAAATAGAGAAATCCGCACTGAAAAGGCTTAATCTTTTGGTGATGTGATGCTACAGGATTTTTGTAGGCAGCATTGCAAGATACATCTGGCCTCAGGATTGACAGCTGAATTGTTTCTGAACAGCATTAGTATATTCCCGAAATCAGCATTTTGAGTCTAACTCTCTGACCATATCAGACAATTGTGTGATAAACTTTCACAAATTTCTTCTATTCATATACTATCAAATATATATTCTGATTTTGCAAATTTGAAACATGATACAGCATTTGAGGCCATACTGAAGCAACAGAAATTATAATCTTTCAGTAACATTGTAGCTAGTGGTACAAAAACTAATAGTATGAAAAAATGTGACTCAAGCAGCCCACCATGTTCAAAGACAGGATCAGTAATAAAATTAATTTCTTTGATCAACAATTATAAAGCTAGCATTGAAGGTGAACTATCAAGGCACCCAGTAGCTACTGGCACTAAACAGCATGATGGTCACAAATGGTTGAAAGATGGGGTGATGAACTGGACGCTTCCCATTGCACCACAATTAACTAAATGTTCAAAATTCTTCCCTCATTATATGTTAAAAAAATCTGGTGAAAATAACCTATAATTTTTTTATAGGCCAAGTAAAATAAAACTTAAAATTTGCTTCATGGTTTTCTAAATTCTCACAATTTTATAGAGTGGGATAGTCATTTATGTAAAATGGGAATATAGGTTTGAAAAGATAGGACACTGTATTGGATGGGGAAACCATCAGATGATTTAGATGGCTTAAGGAACTGTAAGGGGCCTGATGTTTTATTAAATAGCTCCTGCGGTATAGTGGGAAGAGATGAAGATAGAAACAGTATTACACTGATTTAATGAAATGTAAGATATAAGAAATGTCAAAGTGAGGTCTTCTCATTCCCCATATTCAAGTTATCTCACATTTTGAGTAAAAGAAAGATACTAATGCAATCACTCAGGACTCCAACAATTTCTTGGCAGGTCCACATGATGATACCTGGAGGAACTATGGTGAGGTTAAGAGGACAATTAAGAGACACAGACATCCTAGTTTAAATCCTAAGTTTACCACTTACTATGTATACTTTCTTGGGAAGATATTTTGTGTGTGCCTCCAGCTGATTATCTGTAAATGCAAAAAAAAAAAAAATTAAATACCTACTAGAACAGTTGTAAGAATTAAATGAGATAAAAATTTTATCTTAGAGAAGAATATGAAATAACATGTGCATTAAATTAAGGAAAAAAAAATTTGGCCAGTCTAGAATTCAGATGAATCTTAAAAAATGACAACAACTCATTCCAAGTTAAATTGTTTATTGAATTCACTGTTTTGATTACTATGCTAGGTCTGACAACTTTATTGGACAACATACAAGTGTATACATGTGTGTTCCTCATACCTATTTTTCACTCTTGAAGTATCAAGGACTTTACCCTCTGTATTTAAGCATCTGGACAGCTAAAGGAGCCACTGTCTCTCACATGACCAAAAACAAAAAAACAAAAACAAAACAAAACAAAAAACACACTTTCTAAACTCAAGTCTGTGTCATATTGCATAGACCCTGATAAATCTTTTGTGTAACAGGATTAAAAGCTCATCCATTATATTGATAATGGTAGTGCTAGGTGATTGTGCAAGAGATGTCCTGTATTTCTTGCAAAACTCACATGACTGTAGGCAGATAAGAGATAAAATGATTGAAAATAATATCACTTTAATAAAGTTAATTATAAAGAAAAATAACATTTCTATCTGCTGTGGTTTGAACCTGTTCACAAAATCTTGATGGGATGGGAGCTCAATCCTCAGTGCAGTCATGCTGAGCAGTGGGACCTGAATCAATGCCATCACTGCAGGAATCAGTGGGTTACTGACAGGGAGTTTGTTATGAAAGAGAATTTAGGCCACTCTTATTGTCTCTCTTATGTGCTCTTTTGCATTTCTGCCTTTGAATATGTGATGACAATGGCTAGCTGGAGCTAGATGCTGGTCCCTTGATCTTGAATTTACTAGCCTCCAGAAATTCCAAGACAGATCTGTGACCATAAGTTGACTTCTGTTATAGAAGCACAAAATAGAGTAAGATACTATCCTTCTTCCAAATCTATTTTAAACCAATTTACTAGTAATTTATTATATTTGTTCTTTGCTTTATTTAGTTTAACTTATCAGACAGTCTCTGCCTTTTAATATTATAAACTAACTCATTTATAGTATTAGGAGAATTGAAATGATTTTATTCCTAAAATATTTTTTCTTATGTATTTCATACTTGTTATTATTTTTAGTCTTCTCAATTTGAGCTAGATTAGTTAACTTTCCTTTGATCGTTGTTAGATTTAACTGGTGTTTGGAAAGGCACTGCATATCCCATCTAAGAGACCACTACCATATTGCTACAAAGAGCAGGTCAAATGCTTTCACCACACCTGCACTGCAGCTGCCACTTTATTGAATACTGCTTTAAGAGCTGAAACCACTGCTCTCTCTGGAAATAGATGACATTTCCTTCATGCCTGCTACCTGCATTGTAATGGATGATCCATTATCCGTATTGTTTGACATAAAAATCTAAAATACATCTATAAAAAAATCTAAAATAATCTATACAAAAGATTTATATAAGTGGTGGAACTTAGAACCATGCTTTCAGTTCCAAAGTAAATAAGGTAAGTCTTTTGCCTCATAAGATGGTGCTTGATCCAAATGCAGGAGAGAGATTCAGAGGTATACTTGCTGGATATCAAAGATGACTGGCAAATATCTATTATCAGGGGCTTCATGTTTGGCTGTACATCATCAAAGAAGGAAAAACAGAAAGAAGGTCCAAAATTTTATTTCTGAGGTATATTAAAAATATTTTTAAAATATGAAATAAAAGCTTTTTTTTTCCTTTGAAGAAGAACCACAGGCTCTTCAATCTTTGAACATCAGATTCTGAGTTCTTTTGTGTTTTAGTTTTGGTGTGTGTTATCTTCACAATTTTGTATAAATATTCTATAATTAACGGACTAAACCTTTTAGGGAACCATATACAATAAAACCCAATGGGGGACAAACAGAAGTAGAGGAAATAGGAGAATTAAGAATACTAAACACAAATCATTTTTCATCATACAGCAAATGAAGACTTGTCAATTAATGCTATATATTCATTTCAACAATTAATACTGAGCCAGTGCTAATTGTTTCCTCAGTGGTCACAAAAGGAGCGTCTAGATTCTGAAAACTAGAAAAAGGTAATTGGTAATATATCTACAGAATTTTTTGAGGTTACTACAAAGAAGGAAACTACTTTTTAAATTTTATTTTCTATATGTCTTAAAGAAAAGGAAAAATGGAGAGATCTAAAGAGAAAAAGAAAAGGAAAAACAAAGAAATATAAAAGTAGTAAGAATAATTATGTTAGTATAAATATAATTTATTAATATTTATTATGGTTTGGATATGAGGTGTCCCCCAAAAGCTCACATGTGAGACAATGCAAGGTTTGAAGGAGAAATTATTGAGTTGTGAGAATCTTAACACAATCAATGAGTGAGTTAATTTCCTGATAGTGATTAACTGAATGGTTTGGTTGTTTTGCTTTTGTCGTGCTGCGGATTGAACCCAGGGCCTTGTGCATGCAAGGCAAGGACTCTGCCAACTGAGCTATATCCCCAGCCCGTGATTAACTGAATGGTAACAGGAATTTGTGATGGTGTTTTCATTGAATAATTTATTTTCAGGTAAATTTCTCCTCTTCTTACCCATCACTCCTACTTTCACATCAGATTTCTTTTAGATGAATCCGTTAGCATCCATTAGAACTTTGGCTCACTTAGGAGTGCTATTCAGTGGTAGTGATTTAGTATTTCACCAAAATTTATTTATATATTTATTTATATATTTATGTTAGTTTCTTCCAAATCCACAGCTCACTTTGTGCCTTCATGAACTTTTAAGTTTAAATTTTAACTCCAATGAATTCATTATTATTGTCTTAGAAATTAAATAGGAAAAATATTAATTATAACAATTATAATAAAATTGTAATAACAAACTAACTTGATTAAAGTGATAATGGTGGCAGTATAAAGGGATAATGGCAAACTGTAAAAATGAAGGCCTATATTTGAAAGGAAATAAATTATATTTGGTGCTAAAAAAATATGTTCCAAGACAACAACAACAACAACAACAAAAAACTGGTGTTTTTTTATAGCTTCGGCCTCAATTTTTCTCTCCCCTTTCTTGTATTTTACTTGTTATATTTAATCAAATTGTCTACTAATATATTTTTCTAGTTGTTTCTGCTAATAAGTTTGAGCCTTAAAAGACAATCATTTCTAGGTGAATTTTCCTCTAATGTTAGATTGCAAACCCCCTCTGAAGAAATTTCTGCTTCTTTTATAGTTCTCAGGTCTTAGAAATGGGTTTACCTCACAGAGTGCACAATAAGATCTTCAAATTGACATTTTCTACATCAATTATTGATTCTGTTTTTCAAGCTCTGGTGCTTCAAAAGAACTGTCTTGGTTTGCTGATTATAGAGGTTTGTAAAACTATTTTAATTGTACATGGAAATTCCTTAGGTTTCCTCAGTATCAAAGTGCAAACTTTTTGTAGTGTGTGTTACTTCTATATCATCGAAGTTTTTCATTACAGATTGATATTTTAGTTGTATTTTCTGAATTTGACTTCATTGGCAAGTCCTGGGAGATCAGTTCTATAGCTTTCTGTAGAAAGACTCTGGAAGCCTATAGCTATACTTCTCTAAGATTAACTAGTTATCTAAAACATTTTTTATGCCTATAATGTGTATGCTCTCTTCCCATTAACACATCCCAGATCTTATTTAATTGCATAGCCATAGGCATGATGAGAAAGAAATTGTCTTTGAAAAGCACATCTGCTTTTAAATAAGGAAAATGTCTTATTCTTGGTGTGTATTTTTTCCCTAGCATTTTCTATCTCTAGGGTGGAATATCACCATTTTTAGAAGAGAACCCTAATGAGAGAGCTTGCATATGCATATGGTATTCAGTGTGACATTAGCAGGTGCAACACTGCTTTAAAGACTGCAGTTCGGAATTTTTTAAATGAATGTGAAAATACTTAGGGAACTCCAATCTGTTTGATTTAAGCTACAGGATAGTTTCCACCTTGGCTATTCTTCCATATTCAAAATACCTTATAACTGTATCTTTTTCCTTCTATTAATGATATAAAATAGGCCATTAATATGATAGCCTATATAAAAATACAACATCAATTTATATCAGTTTAGAACCCAAGACTGAGATATTTCAAAGATTCTCTGGAATCCTTTTCACAGTCTAACTGCTATGGCAGAAATTCAAATTCCCTATGTTGATTTCATTAAAATGTTGGCATAATCACTTTGAAAAAATAAAAAGAAACACAAGAAAGATCTGTTTTCTTTTGGTCTAGCTAAAGTTTTAAAATATCATTTCAAAGGCCAATATTTTTTTATTTTTTATAGTACTAACCCTAGTGTGTTCATTTAGGTAGTTCATCACTCTATGCTTAAGACTATTATTTGAGGAATCATTGGCAGTTTCAAGATATTGATCAAATATCTTTTCCAGCTCACTTTTAGAATGTTAAAGGGCTTAAAAATCCACTAGCATTTTGACTAGTCACAAATATAAAGTAGAAAGCAATGAGTGGCAAAGCAATATTATAAAATATTTTGTGAACCAAATGGGAACACAGGCATTTATTTTTAATTTTTAAGAAAACTCTTGAGGTTCTCTGCCATGCATTTGAACACAAAATAGTATCTATTTGTTTTTGTTCACTAATTACAGCATGTATGCTAAGGCTGAATTTCGACTAGAAGCTCTGTGAATCAGTGTCATAGATTGAGCTAGTAAGGATTCCATGGACAATGCTTATTTACTTAGTGGTTGTTATATTGGCTAGGTAGCATGCAAAGGCCTTAGTATTGATTCATTTAGTCTTCTAACATGATTACAGGAGTAAATGTTACTGACCCACATTCAATGGTTAGGAAGATGACCACCTCCTTAAGATTGCAAAGTGCTAGAACTCTGCTGCAGTTTGGGCACAAACAACGTTCATGCTTCCTCATTGACCTCCAGGTAATGTTAACAAATTATTTTCTGATTATCATAGCATATCTGGTCCCCTTGGGTTACTCTAAATTGTCTCCTATTTGGCTTGCTATAGTCAAACTATATTTTTTCCAATCTAGTAAATGAATCATAGGTAATATTCCATTGTTATTTTAATTTACATTCCACCAATTATTAATGAGATTCAAATAAACCAATTCTTCCTTATATTTTTCAGATATTTGGATGTTCATTTCTGTAAAGTGATAGTTTGATTAATTTGTTTATATTCTATAGGGTTAATTCCTGTTGAATTATAATAATTTATACATCTGTGTGTTTATGTGTATGTATATCTATGTACACGTATTGATAGATATTTAGGGATATAAATAGGTTCTGAACACAAGTCTTCAGATATATGATCTTGTGTTGTCTTAGTGAATGTGATAGAGATGGAGCTTCTTTTACCTTTTCTTTTTCTTTTTTTTTTTTTTTTTGGTTCTGGGAACTCCAGGGCACTGGATCACTGAGCCACATCCCCAGCCCTATTATTTTGTGATTTATGTAGAGACAGGGTCTCACCGAGTTGCTTAGCACCTCGCCTTTGCTGAGGCTGGCTTTGTACTCTCGATACTCCTGTCTCAGCCTCCCAAAGTGCTGGGATTACAGATGTGCGCCACTGTTCCTGGTTTACATGTTTTCTTGTTCTTATTTTTCCATGTCAGTGCAAATGATACCTTGTTTTGAATTTTATTGCCTAGTTGTTAGTTGATGATATATAAATGTATAATTCATTTTGATCTGTTTATTTTGTACCTAGAAAATTAGATAATCCTCTTATTAATTATAGTATTTTTCTCAAATTTCAGGGGCTTAATAATATCTGAAAGTTTGACTGTTTTATTTAGTTTTGTTTTTATTATTGTACAATATTTTCTTCTACTCTCCTAATATGTTCACTTGTAACTCCAGTAAAATATTGAACATAAATGATAAAATTGAGCATATCTGCCAGGTGTGGTGGTGCATGCCTATAATCTCAGCAGCTACGGAAGCTGAGGCAAGAGAATCTTGAGTTCAGAGCTAGCCTCAGCAACTTAGCAAGGCATTGAAAAACTCAGTGAGACCCTGTCTCTAAATAAAAAAATATAAAAAGGGCTGAGGATGTGGCTCAGTGGTTAAGAGCCCCTGGGTTCAATCCCTGATACCAAAAGGGGAGGGGACATTTTTGAATTTGTCATATTTCAAAAGAATATCTTTCAATACTTCCCATTGAATATGGCATGTATGTAGTTTTAAATATATAGTTAACTTCTATTGGATTAGGTTAAATCCCTTTTATCTGTAGTTTCTCACTTATGGGAAACTAGAAATACAGAAAATAACTAACAGGGATTTTTATTCACATGGAGGGAAAAACTGGAAATGGATGATTAATGTAGATCAAAAAGTACACATGTGAAATTATAATTCTGCCAAATTCTTTCTTTGTATGTGTTTAAATGATCTTTTAGTTATTTTCTCCTCTACTTTTTTAATAGCGTGGTTTTTCTTCATTGATCCCTAATGTTAAGCAAATCTAGATTCTTGTGAGATTAACTCCAATTTTATACAAATGTAGTGTTATTTTTTACATACCTAGGTACTCAATTTGTTAATGTCTGTATATTGTTCCATGAAAATTATTTTTTCTTTATTTTCTGGCTAATTTCTACATCTCTCTATCTTTACTTTCATGAAGTTTTTCTGTGATGTATCAAGGTGAGAATTTCTTCCTTCTTTTCATTAAAATAAAACTTAAGACAAATTAAATTTAGCAGAGTTTAACTGAACAAGGAATGATTCAATTCCAATTGGGCATGCCTCAGAACTAGAAAAGGTTTAGAGAGCTCTGCTCCATAATGTGGGCAGGCAGCATTTATGGAGAGAAAATGGAATTCAGTACAGAAACAGCTTGATGGATAATAGGTCTACCTTTGCCTCATTTGAACTGTGTTCTTATCAGTTGGCTGATTGTGACTGCAGCTCAGCTTCTGTGATTGGCTGAGATTCATCTATTTAGTACAAAAGTATACTCCTTTGTTAGACTTGCCATTAGTTCATGTGCTAAGTTGAGGTTCATTACATAAGGACTCCACTGAGCAGGCATCACATGTCAAATGTAGTTTACTCCGTCCTTCATTTCTCCCTCCCTTTTTCTTTCGCTACTCCTCCTCTTTCTCTCTCTTCCTCTCTCCCACTCCCTCGTTCATTTTATTCTACTTGAGATTCAGTGGATTTCTTTAAAGTGTCAGTTGCTGTTATGAATGTCCAAGACAAGATCAGTACAAGTTGACTAACAGGAAAGTACAATGAAATTTAACCTAATTGAGAAGGGATTTCTTTGTGATCCTCTTGACATTTTTTATATGCCTTTTCTACCATTGAACTTCATCAAATTTAAGATCTTCATATGGATTGAGAATGCTTGTGAGGAAAAATATTGCAGTTTTCTGCTTATTCTTCTAAATTTTTGTCTTCAAGTAGGTGTTCCTTTAATAACTCTTTAGTATATACTCTTGGATAATTTACAGAATATTAAAAGTATTATGCCTGCCATTTTAAGCTATTTTTAAAGAGAAATTAATGCTATATATTACCAGAAAGATATGTGATACCTAAGATAATATTTCCATTGCTATGCGATACATCCTTAGAACATCCATTGTTCACCAAATTATATGCCATGCATTATTTTGTATATGTGAGTGAGTATTAAAGTTGTATTAAAGAATACAACTGAGTTGTATTAAAGAATATAAGAAATGTCATTAAGCTCATAGAATTTATAATCTGGCTTATTTTTCTGTTTGTTTTTAAACTAAAATCTATAAAATAACATACCTAGTTACCTAGACTTTAATCTGTGGGCAAACACATTAGCTATAGTAAATTTATTTTGAAAATTACAAATGAATAATACTTTTCTACTTATTGCTGTTTTTTAATTTGAATTTTGTTTGATTAGTAGAGTTCCAAGTTGTTTTTTGTGATGGTTAATCTTGGTTGTCAATAGGACTGAGAGATGCCTAGAAAAATCCTAGTAAAGCACACTGCTGGGTTTTTCTGTTAGGGTGTTTACAGAGGTGATTGGCCTGTGAGTCAGTGAACAGAGAAGACCCGCCCTGAAGGTAGGCTGCCTCATCCAAGCCCCAAGGTCCTGATGAAACAAAAAGAAGAGGGAAGTTGACCTGTTCACAAGGGCACACGTTCTATCTTCTTGACCTGGTTAATTTTTTCTTACTGCCATCAGCTATAGCCATCAGGCTCCAGGTTCCTCAGCCTTTTAACTTTGACTCCAGTGAATCTCCAGGGAGATCTCAGGCCTTTAGCCTTGAACGAGGGCCACATCATTGGTCCCTCTTGTTCAACTTCTCAGATTGAGCAGCTCCTGGTTTCCCTGGCTCTCCAGCTAACTAGGACTATCCATCCTCTGCTAGTGTGAGTCATATTACATATGCATACTATATATTCATAGGTTTTCTCTAAATAACCCCAATATTCTCTTTTTCAATCACTAGTTGGTTAATTTAACTTGCTGATTTTTTGAAAGTTTTTAAACCACTGAAATAATTTGGTGAAATAGTGTAGATATACTTTCTATTAAAATCTTAAATCTGAGTTCATCTCAACATATACAGTATCTTTTTTTTCTTTCTCCTCCCTAGAGCAGCCTGCCTGGATATTTGATTTCTCTCTCACTCGCTTTGTGTGCGTATGTGTGTGCTTGTGTAAATAAATTTATAATTATGAATTTTGATTGTTTATTTTTTTCTATAGATTTCAGCATTGTTATAGTCCTTTCGGTTTTATTTGTATTTTTTTTTCTTTCCTTGACTACAGCATTTTAAAATTCTTATTTGTTATAACCATATGAGGCCAGTGTTGTCTGTCCTTGTTTCTTTTACACAATTGATTTTTAACCACCCAAAGATAAACTGTGACTTCCAACTGCTCTGCAGCTCTAGCTGTTGCAATTCCTTTTTTGAAACGGCTGAGTGAGCTGGAGATGACTCAAATCAGGAGCAGGGCATGAAACAAATGATTTCTTCTCTCATGAATCTTTGACTCAGCATTTGGCAAATTCTAGGGATGTTGAGGCATTACCAACTGTATCATTCTTCTACTTTCCCTAGGTTGTTCTGACATTTTTGATCAATTAGAACTTCATGAAAATACATTTTTGCAACTCATTTAAAAATGCATGAAAAATCTGACTTTTTTTCAGTGATAATTGTAGTGCAAGTTAAAAGAAAAATATAACTCAAGGTAATTTTAATTTACCTTATAATGTGTACATTTTCTGAGACTATATCATTTATGGAAACATTTTTAAATGATTATTTAATAGAGCATTGATTACTGGTTTTCATTACATAAATTAACATGGTGCACAGAAAACAACCTGATCCTGTGGCAGGCAGCCTCACGATTGTTCCAACACAAATGATTCATCAGAATTTAAAGGCAATCACAGTTTCACTTTTACACTTTGACTGATCTGCTCTCCATGCCTATAGCTTTTCTTTTTTCTTTCTTTTTTTTTTTTAGAAAATGTCACATAAGGTGGGCACATTGGCACACTACCTTAACTCTCGTCACTGGAGACTTGGGTAGGAAGATCACAAGTCTGAGGCCAGCCTCTGCAACTTAGAAGTTGTAAGCCACTTAGTGAGAATTTGTCTTAAGAAAAAAAAAAAAAAAGGACTGGGGATATAGCTCAGTTGTAAATTGCCCCTGGGTTCACTTCCCAGTGCCCACCCCCAATCACATAAATTGAGTCATACAGCATGCAACCCTTTAAGACTGGTTTATTTCACTCAGAATAATGCCCTTGATATTCATCCAAGTTGTCATTGAACCATAAGTTTGTTGATTTTACTTTCTGAGTACTATTCCATTGTTGAGATATACCATTATTTTTCTATTTTCACTAAACATCGTTGCTAAACATCGTTGACTTATTTTGGTCTAGGATAATTATGAATGGAAGATATGAAACAGTTTGAGGTTTTTTAACTTTGAGATTTTCTTTGAAGTTGTTTTATTTATTTATATATATGTAATTGCTTTAAAACTATTTATTGAAAAGATTTCTTTCTTCTTTACCTTTGGATCATTGCCAAATATAATTTGGTCTTGCATATGTAGATCTATTTTGGAACTCTCTATTTTATTGACCTCTCTATACCCTCACTGATCCATTCAACCAGTATCAATTATAGAATCATAGATTTATCATAAATTTAAAACTTAGGAGCATTAGTTTTCTATCTTTTTTTTCCTTTTTTCACAATAGTATCAATTATTCCAGTTCCTTGAGCTTCTTAGAATACTAGTCTTCTAAAAATTTCGATTTTTTCTTTCTCAAAGCAATTTATTTTCAACTATAGAAAGTAACAGTCACTTGAAAATATACATATGCCACCCAATAATAGAGTGTATAATGGACAAGCGAGCTTCACCATCTACAATGTACTTGGCATCCCAACGTGGCACCCCACACCTGACAGTCAGGTAAGACAGTTTTCAGACCCTATTCTGCATTGCTACTCAGTTCTTTCTTCTGAGTTTAATTTTCTTCCACAATAATCCTTTCCAAGTTCCTTAAGTATAAGTCTCTAGGAAAAACATTTCTCAGCTTGTGTTCATTTTCGCCTTTATGTTGATAATTAGTTAAAGTAATTTAAAACTCTACATTAATATTTATTTTTTCTTAAAAATTTGAAGGCAGTATTTCATTTTTTTTTTTGCTTTAATTACTATTAGGTTGATGTTAGGTCTAATAGTTATTTTTTGTAGGTAATCTCTTTTTGTTTGTTTGCTTTTAAATGTTTTGGTTCATTTGTGCAGTTTTGCCAATATCTTTTTAAGTTTGCTATGTACAAATTTAGATTTGCTTAATTTACTGAATCATTTTTTTACCTTATTTCTCCTTTTATGTTAATGACAAATGCTTGTACCTGTTGGATTAAGTTTAAATGCTGAAAAATGTTAAAATTTAATTAACAAGAGCACAATATCCAGGTTGGTGGTATACACATGTAATCCTCTTGACTTCCGAGGCAAAGGTGGGAGGATCCCATTTAGGCCCTCCTGAGCAGCTTACTGAGGCCCAGGAACTTGCAAGTCCCTGTCTTTAAACAAACAAACAAACAAGGACAGAGTGTATAGCTCTGTGGTAAAGCATCTTGGTTCAGACTTCAATACCAAAAAAAAAAAAAAGTAAAATAAAATAAAACTCAATGTAACAAATTCTTACTGTAATAGAGTTCAAAATGTTTCAAGTCGCATTCTCTAAGTTTAAAATAAAGATAAAATGTTAGAAATTGGCACTAGCATTTTAACTTGGACATCAGTCTAATTCTCTCCCCCTGGATAAGCATGGATACGTATGATTTAATTTTTAGATGTAAGTGACCATTTTTTTCATGTATCAATATATTAAACTCTTTTACAATATTTATCATATTTATTGTTCACTTATTCACACAACTTTGTGAACATATGATCATTAGCCACCCCCCCCCCATGGATAATTATATCAATTACTAAAATTTATTTAAGGAAATACAGAAATCCAATGCCCATGGGAGTAATGGGGGTTAGTACAGTTTCTCTGGAAAAAAATGCTTGGACCATTAACTGATAAGAACAAAATATTTATGTTATAAATGAACTTGTTTGAAGTTGAATGCTAATCTAGGAGGGGGTTTGCAGGGTTCTCAGGCTTACTTAAGGTTCAGATATTATAATATGAATTTGTTGGCTGATATGGTTTCATCAATCTTATTGAGTTTAAGAGAGCTACATTTTTTTCTCTTTATGTTTTCTTAAATAAAAACAGTAATAGCTTGATCATTAACACGTAGTCTAATAAATCAGATTGAAAGGAGTATTACAAAATGAAATCAGAACATATACAATTATTTACATTTAAAAAATATGTACAAAAACCAGATTTCAATAAATGTTATATAAGGTCATCAGAATGCACAATAATATGCTAATTGTTGGGTACATACAAAACTGACTTTGACTGTTAGGAATTTAAAATAAAGACTGCAATGAACCAGGCACAGTAGTTCACGCCTATAATCCTAGTGACTCAGGAGGCTAAGGCAGGAGGATTGCAAGTTCCAGGCCATTCTCAGCAACTTAGTGAGGCCTTAAGCAACTTAGCAAGATCCTGTCTCAAAATTAAAAAAAATAAATAAAAAGGGTTTGGCAATGTGGTTCAGTTGCAAAGTGCCCCTGGGTTCAATCCACAGTTCAAAAAACAGAACAAAACAAAAAAGAGAACATAATGAAGTCAAATAACCAGACAGTTTTACCATAATGCTGTTTAATATATATTGAAATAAAGTAGAAGTTCCTAACCCAAAGTACTAAAGAAAGAAAAGCCTAATAAAGAAGTAGATGCAAGCTTGTTTGGACAAAAGACAATAACCGAGCAAGCAAATGGAAATTGCATCCTAGGTAGAAGGAACAAATTCAGAGGGGCTTTGGACTATACTGCATCATTTCTTTCCATATCCACTATTTGAAACTTCAGATCTGTTACCTTATCTCTTTGTTTCTTACCTACTTGTTAATTTCTTGGTTAACCTGAGAAATAATTAGATATGGGCAATTTACTACTTTCTCTGGTCAATGATTTAGTCTTTGTAGACTAGTATGAACAAGAGTTAATCATTGAATGGAAGGCAAAGTCATTCTAGACAAAAGAAACAGCGTCTATTTCTAATCTGGAAACTGAAAAGACAGATCTTGCATCTTCAGTGCATATGAAATAAGCTCTGAAGTAGAAAGTATGAGGAAGAGAAGGTCAGAGTTGCAAATGGAGAAGTAAGTAGCATATTGAAGTGTTTACACAGAACTCCATCAAGCTTTTGCTTCACCTTAAGGAGTTCACATGAGGAGATTCATATTTTAGAAGGAGGAAAAAGGATCACGTGTATAATGCCAAGAATGTGAGATAGAGCATAGCATTTGAAGAACTACAAAACTTGTTCACTATAACTAGAATCTCTGAGTGCTTATAATGTGGATGGTAGATGAGGCTACAGTAGAAGGCGAAGGTCAAATTGTGAAGTGTCTCTTATGTTATACCAATGAATTTGCAACAACTAAAAAATTTCAAACGAGAGCTTTCTGAATATTTTGAACTAAATTCACTAGTAACATTTATATACTTCTCTGGAGGTAAGGAGTCATTCAATTAAAATAGCCGCTAGAATCTGGTAGAATGAATCTGATTAATTGTCATTATTTATGATGCTGTGTCTCTAACCCAAGACTTTGTGCAATTTAAATAAACACTCTGCCACTGAGCTGAAGCCCAGCCCTGATTAATGTTCTTTTTATGAGTTATATTCATTGAAGAAACTCCATATAAATGCATTCACTTTGTTTCTTCTTATAAGTTTATATTAATCATAACATACACTTGAATAAAAGTTTCTAATTCATAGCCTTTTAAAGAAATCATTTACCTTAATATTCACAAGAAAATCGGTAAGGTAGATACTTTAATCCCATTTTGAAGATGTAAAAACTGTGACATATTTTTCTTAACATGTTCATTTTCACAAAGGTAACAATTGATAATATTAAATAAAGATTGTGTGCCCTGGACAGTTTTTTATGAAAGCCTACTACATTTAAAAATGCTCTGATATCTGGGTGCAGTGTCACACACCTGTAATTTCAGAGGTTCAGGAGGCTAAGGCAGTAGGACCACAAGTTCAAAGCCAGCCTCAGCAACTTAGTGGCCCTAAGCAACTTAGGAACACTTTGTCTCAAAACCAAAAACAAAAGTGTTGGAATATGGCTTGGTAATTAATTGCCTTGGATTAAGTATATAATATCAAAAAATTAAAAATAAAATAATAAAAATACTCTGTAATTCAGTGGCTTGAAGTATTATAGAAGAATCTGAATTTATTTTTACCAAAGCGAAAAAAAAAAAAAAGGCAATCTAGAATCTGGTTAATTATCATATTCATTTATGCAGAGGGTCTTAAATGACCCAGAATGTTTTTAAACTTTGATGCTTGGCTACATTTTTGTCCTAGGTAATGAAAATACCATTCTACACATTAACTGCAAAAGAATTTACTGTAGTGTTTTACAACCCTTCCACAAGAAATATTTCATTTTTTATGTTGTCCCCTATGAAACTAAAATATTTCACTTAGATATTAAAAAGTCTTTTGTACAAAATGTCTACTTTTTGTATCTCTGTAAGGGTTTTATGTGTATGTACATACACACAAGGGTGTATGATTTTCAAATTTTAAACATTACCAATATTCCTATTCATTTGAATTCAATTTATTTTTTAAAAATTTTAATTGTATCACTTTTATTGCTTTTTCAGTTGTCTTTGTAAAACTATTATTGGTTTTAATGGGGGACACGTTTTCCCTATGATTAATTGATTTCAACTAGTGTATTTAAAGTTGTAATTTGCTTTTAATGTTATGCTTTCTTGCACCTGGTAATTGCTACTTTAGTCATTTTATATGATATTTATTATAGAATCTCACCTATTTTTCTGAAGCATGCATATGACATGGACATCTCAAGAATCTATCGTTTGGCTTCCATCAACTAAAGCTTTTTGCTAGAATGTGACTATAGCATCTAATTTAGAGAACCACTTTGTGCCTGCTATTTCCCCCATTGTTTTTGTTTAAATTGGCAAATTAGAATATTACCTTTGGATATTTTCATTTTCAACTTTGGATACATGCAGACATCAAATTATCACCTGTTTTGTCAGCAAATGCCACTGATAGAATCAAGGCAGCAGATCTTTGCACATGATGCATAATGCTATTTTCCTATTACATAAACTTACACTTCAGTTGGATCAAGATTTCAAAAATATTGATGTTTTTCTAATTGCATGTATCAGTGACCTCATATATCCTATTGACTCCAAGGAGTAATAAGTTGGAAATAATCCAATATCTTTAACTCAGCAATAAATAATAATATATAATGTATTGGACATATATACCATGTTTCAGAGTATAAACTATGCTATCACATTTGTCTTATCACATGCAATTTTCTGACTTGTTAAGAAGAAAAACAAATAATATGAAATATTGAATAAAGCAATATGAAAATAGTAAATATTTTACTTATATAAATCAATAAAAATTAATGCAAAACACATAGTAATTTTTATAGTAATAGAGCCCAATGGTTATATTGGTCCATGAGTAGTCAATTATTTGAAATAATGATGATCAATCTAAGCAATATAATGTGTAAAGATAGATTTAAAAGTAGCAAGACTGTTCATGTTAACAAAGATGGAGCTGAATATAGTGAAAATAAGCCTACTGATAATGGAATAATTTTTTTAAAAAAGGAAAATAAATATGTGTTCTCCAATGTTGTTAATGAGAGAGAAATTTAGTGAAAATTCTGTAGGTCACTTTTAAAACTATTATATCCTATGTATTATATCTAAATATTTGTAGATAAAGGTACACAAAGAATAAGTCTAATGAATAAGTTTATCTGTATGGAAGTTCACTTCACTGAATTTGGCTTACTGTCAAAACTTGAAGTAAGTGAATTTAATTTTTCTTAACTACAAACTCACAATAGTACTATAATTTTCTTAAAAAAAAATACAGTCAGTCAACCAAGAATTTTATATTCAGTCCGATGCTCCTTCAAGAGGTAGGGAGAAATTAAGGAGATCCTCAGACAAATTTGAAAGAATTTGTGGCTAGCGGAACTGCCCAATAGGAACTACCAAACCGAATCCTTCAGGATGAAATTCTAGGCCATTAGGCAAGTGACATGAATCCACATGAAGAAATAAAGAGCATTAACAAAGCAGGGTGTGATGGTGCACGCCTGTAATCCCAGCATTTAGGGAGGCTCAAATAGGAGAATCACAAGTTCAAAGCCAGCCTCAGTAACAGCGAGGTGCTAAGCAACTCAGTGAGACCCTGTCTCTACATAAAACACAAAATAGGGCTGGGGATGTGGCTCAGTGGTCGAGTGCCCATGAGTTCAATCTCTAGTACCAAAAAAAAAAAAAAAAAAGAGCATTAACAAAGGAAACTACATAGGAAAGGTAACACAGTATAAATGTATTTTTATTTTAAAAACTCTTCCCCTACCTTACTTTAAAAATTCACTGAAGTCAAGCAATAATTATAAAACTGTTTTTGAGATTTAATGAAGGATGTCACTTCTGTAACAGCATTAGCACAAAGGAGATGGGAAGAAGTGGAGAGTGAGTTTACATATTATTTAAACCGGGTTAGTACTAACCCAAACTAGATCTTTCTTGTATTAAAACATTATGTGAAGGGCCACTATAAAAAATTCAGTACAATAGAATAAAAGTAATGGAGAGGTATTAGATAATGTCTGTCTAATTAACAACAATAACAAAAAGGAATAAGGAAGATTAAAGAGAGATAAGACATAGAGAAAACAAATGCAAAAAGGTAGATGTAAATCCTACCTCATCAGTCATTATATTAAATGTCTGTTGATGAAATATTCCAATTAATAGGCAATATTTTAAAGTGGGAAAAAAGAAATTGTGATGGGGCGCGGTGGTGCATACCTGTAATCCCAGCACTTTGGAGGCTGAGACAGGAGAATCATGAGTTCAAAGCTAGCTTCAGCAATGGCAAGGTGCTAAGCAACTCAGTGAGACCCTGTCTCTAAATAAAACACAAAATAGGGCTGTGGAGGTGGCTCGGTGGTCAAGTACCCCTGAGTTCAATCCTCAGTACCAAAAAAAAAAAAAAAAAAAAGAAAAGAAAAAGAAATTGTGATCCAACTATCCAACTATATGTTGTCTAAGAGAGAGGGAGTTACATTAAAAAGTTTATATTAAAAGTCTGGGAATGATGTTTCATATAAAAAATCTTACCCTAAAACCTTGAGAAACCACATTTTTATGTAGCAAGATTCATTCATTCAGTATATGGAGACTGGATACCTGAAATAGAGATTCTAGAGTGATATAGTTATAGTGGATGTTAAGATACTCCTTCAGTGTTTAATATAACATAATTTCAGTTAAATAAGATGTGTCTAACCATGGGCTATGTATGGTATGAATGTTTGTGACTTCCCCAAATTCATAGGTTGAAATCCTAACCTCTAAGTTATGGTATTAAAGATAGGGCCTGTGGGGTGTGATTAGAAAAGGAATTACTGCTTCTTTAAAAAAAAAAAAAAGAGGTCACAGAGAGACCCTTGCTCCTTTCATCATTTAAATGCCTATTGAAAAGGCACTGTCTAAGAATCAGAAAGTGGACTCTGAACAGACATCAAATCTACTAGTCCCTTGATCTTGGACATTCCATTCTCCAGAACTATAGGAAATAGATGCCTACAATTTATACCATCTTGTTATAGCAACCAGAGTGAACTAAGATCCCATGAAAGTAGATGTTTAAGGTCAATGGAATAACTTTTTATTTGAAGCAAAGTGCTCAAGAAACTGAAAAGCCAAAATTCTAGAAGGATCCACTGAGTAGAGAGCAAAGTCATCAGAAGTTTTGGAAAGAGATGCTATGGACAAAAAGTACTGATGCTTCAATCTTTAGTGAATAAATAAGAGAGTCTAGAAGGCAAATAGATTGTATGTACAAGGAAAGCAGAAGGGAAAATATGCTTAGAGAATTTACATAAAAATTTGCTTTCTTTAAAAGGAGAGATGCCAGATGTGGTGGTGTAATCCCAGCATTTGGAAGGCTGAAGCAGGAGAATCACAAGTTTAAAGCCAGCCACAGCAACTTATTGAGGTCCAAAGCAACTTAGTGAGATTCTGTCTCAAAATAAAGTAAATTAATTAAAAATAATTGGGGATGTAGCTCAGTGGTTAAGCACCCCTGGGTTCAATACCCAGTGCCAAAAACAAACAAACAAAGTTGAGAAAGAATGTATGTCCAATAAATGACAAGAAGATATTAAAAGACAGTAACTTTGCATTATGACTAATACTTTGGATATGAAGAACACAGCCTTCATTGGAAAGTACCATAGGGGAAGCAATAGGCTTTGGAAATGATAAGAATTTGTTACATCAATAACATGAAGGAAATGTGTCAGTGAACACTTGACATGGAAGTGGATTATGCTGATGATAGATTGTGAGCTCCAATGAGGATGATTAGGAAGGAATGACTCCAGTCATATCTGAGAGAAGTCAGAATCTTAAAGAGATCTTAAAGGAGTGAGACCCAGATGTTGAGAACTGGAATGAGAGACTTTGACATCTGAGAGAAATTGAGGTAACGTAGGAGGTGATCTAAGGTGAAACTGATCCTAGGGGCCTCTGTAGGGGAAGTAGAGCATCATTTTCACCAAGTAGTCTCGTTCCTTTTTTATGTGTTATTTTTAGATATACATGACAGTAGGGTGTATTTTGACATATTATATACATACATGGAATGCAGCCCATTCCAATTTTGATCCCATTCTTGTGGTTATACATGATGTGGACTTAACACTGGTCATATGTTCATATATGAGCATAGAAAAGTTATGCCCAATTCATTCCATAGTCTTTCTTTCCTATTCCCATTCCCTCTTCCCTCCCTTCATTGCCCTTTGTCTAATCTAATAGTAGTCTCCTTTTGAGGAACTGGCCTGACTAAATATTGGAATGATGTTTTGAAATGAGCGCATGATTGCATTGCAAAGAACCAAGAAGCAACATGGACTTTCTTTCATGTGCTTTGGGGAGTCTATTAATCTCTATGGGACACTAGAGTGAAATGCCATTGAATAAGTGTATTAAACAACATAAATCTATTTTCCAACAGTTCTGGAGACTAGAAGTCTACAATCAGGGAGCTGAAAGGGTTGGTTTCTGATGAGTGTTCTTGATTTTCAGAGGACCACCTTGCTTTGTGTTCAAAAGGCCTTGTCTCTGTGCTTACGTACTCTTCTTCTTCCTTAATGGACATCCAATAGGATAAGGTTCCAGCCTTATGACCTATTTAACAATCACCTCCCAAAGACCTTATTTCCAAATATAGTCACATGGTGAGGTTAGGGCTTCAACAGATGGGTTTTGGAGAAACACAATGCAGTCCAATAACAGGCAATAATAGACCATGGAAGAGATATTCTTGTCTGGAGTATTTGAAACATTGTAAGGTTTACTTGATTATATGCATGTGTATGTGTGTGTGTAAAATAAATATATATATGATGCATATATATATAATTATTTACATATATTTATAAATACATATATAAATATATACAAATATTTAGGCACATGTACCTATATATGTACATATCTCTATATATTTATATATGTATATATAAATTGTCTAGACACAATTATATATAAAAATATGTGCACATGTTTACATATATATATAGATATATGGATATATAAAATAGGTAAAGATTTATTCATGTCAATAATACAAGGCTTTCTATGTATTGATGCAGAGTCAATAGGGACACAGGACCTGTAAATGTTCATCTCCTTAGCCCTTAACAATCTTTTACCTTTACCATTATAATATGTCAAAACACCAAAGTTGAGTAGCTGCTCCACCATTCTACCTTCTTAGTCACTCTTATGTCATGATTGGAATATAATGATATGACTTTTTTGAGAATGCTTTTTTGTGTTTACTGTTATTCTGTTCTCAAAATTACTATATTTGTGTTTCTTAACACAGAACTCAAAGAATGCCAAAGAATATATTTGCAGATTTCTTTGATTAAAAAATCAAAGAATAATAAATTAACAGTCTGTAGGTTATTATTTTTAAAGGTAAGTTGTTTAAGTAAAATGTATCTATTTACAACATAATTATAAGACATGAAAAGGAAGACAAAATTATAAAATTATTTTTAATAAATACTTATATGAACTCTAAGTTAAATTAATACACATAATTTCCAATAAATTGTAGGTTATTATTTTTAAAGGTAAGTTGTTTAAGTAAAATGTATCCATTTACAACATAATTATAAGACATGAAAAGGAAGACAAAATTATAAAATTATTTTTAATAAATACTTATATGAACTCTAAGTTAAATTAATACACATAATTTCCAATAAACGTCTGGTCAGGACATTTTTATTGAGTGTCCATAATGATTTCACATCACTGTCCTGTTCTTCCTGAATCTCCACAAAGCATCCTTTATAATATAAGTTTACTATTTACTTATAATATATCTTTTTCTTGCCAGGCAACAGTACTACAATTTTTAAATATTTTTAAATTGATAGGTAAAATTATATGTATGTGTTATGTCCAAGATGATATTTTAAAGTATATATACATTGTAGAATAATTAAACTTAGCCAATTAACATATGCATTACCTCATAGTTATCATTATTTTGTTGGAAACTACCATTCTAATCTACACCTCTATGACAAAAGTCTGTTTTAGATTCTGCAAATATGAGTGATGTCAGGTATTCACTGAGTCTCTCCATTAAGATCCTTTGTCCATTTTCAACCAGACTATTTTTTTTCTTGCTATTGAGCTTGTTTCCTTATGAATTTTGGATATTAACCCTTATCAGATATATAAATTGAAAGTGTTTTCTCCCATTCCATAGAATGTTTTTTTCACTCTGATTGTTTCCTTTCTATGCAGAATAATTTTCATTTGATGTAATCATATTTGTCAACGTTTGCTTTTTATCCTGTGCTTTTGGGCTCATTCTTAATAGTCATTGCCCTAAACCAAAGTTGTGGAACTTTTCTCCTATGTTTTCTTCTAGTACCTTTATGGATTCAGGTTTATAATCAAGTGTTCAATTCATATCTAGTTGAATTTTGTGTATAGTTTGATATGGATTTCATTTTTATACATGTGGATATCCAGCTTTCCAAATATCATTTATTAAGGATTAATTAATAATCTTTCCCCTGTTGTGTGTTCTTAGCATAAAAGCTACTATTTTGAGTCCATACTCAGAACAAATTCAGGATAAGAAATAGGATGAAAACAATAGGTTATATTTTGGGCATCCTAATCCTTCATGATCTGTTCATTTCTTATCTAGAAACCTACAAACCACTGAAAATATTTCTGTGTATCCTCTGGGCTCATGAGTCTCTGAAAAGGAACCCTTAGAAACAATTCACATAGGTGGTAGAGTTTTCAATTATGATAATAATGACTTAAGTAGTAATGGAGGTTAAATGAAGAAAATAATATAAAATAAGAGAAAAGACATTATACTGTGGGATCAGAACAAGGAAGGGGTAGGAAGCACAATCTGGAGCACTTTTCTGAGCTTCTTGGGCAGCTTAGGCATCACTATTCTGAAGTTGGTAAGAACACTGGATAGGAATAAGAGAGGACATATTCTAAGAGTTCTTGCTTTTTTATTCATAATAGAAGTTATTACTTGTTGAGGATAATGAGTTCCACAAAATCATTTTGTAAAAATTTTCAGATGATTTATATTTTCATAAAATTCCATTGAGCTTTTAATAATACAAGCCCCCAAGTTTTCAAACAGAACAATCTGCAAGTTTGATTATGATAATTTTGTTTGCTTCTGGGGTAAATCCAACATTTTTCATTCACATTCGACATATCAATACTTTCCTTTCACACACAAAACTATAGCCACTGTCTTCTTTGCCTGTCTTCTTGAGTAAGGTCCCTAAATTACACATTTTCATTAGTGCAATTTTTTAAGGTTCATACACTCGTATTTCCATTTGTTGCTTTTCTTTTCTCCATTTGCATTTGAACTACACTGGTATTACTTGTATCTGGCTCTTCTTTTCAGGGAGACCATTTGTTTTCGTACTGACAATGCAACTTGGCATTGACGGCTTCTTGTCAATAGGTCAGATTTCTTTGAGAAGGTTAATTAGAGAAAAGAAGCAGTGGCCATGGTCTTTGGAAGGAAGTTAATTTTTCAAATGAACTAAATATATGTACGTTTCTGAACAATGTGTTTTTTTTAATTAAATCAGATAATATGAAATCCAGGTTTTGTATTTCTTGCTTTTTTCAAAAATGGGAAGATCTGAAGAAAACACATAAGAGATTTAGCAAAGGATGGCAGAATTTTAATAGAGGATTCTTTCTATACAAAACCATATTATAAACTCTTATTACAAGTAAGAACTTAAACAATATAATCATGAAAGTATTGTTGATATGCTTAATGGATATCTCTTACTCGTATTCAGTTTAGCTTAGGCTATATTGTGGGAAGATTTTTGTCCTTCTAGACACTTATTAAAAGAGAAACATGAAAAATGAGGCAGGAATCAGATATAAAGGTAGCAACTTCACAAAGAGGGATGAATCATTGCACATTCAACAATGGATCTCATCAAAATTGTTCTTAGCATCACATACTTTACATTCAATGGTCAATCCATGAACAAACTAGTGACTGAGCTATGGGTTCCCCATCTCATTTATCACGGCAGAACTATATCTTTCACATTTCAAGAAAATTACAGAAAATAAAACTGCAATAAAACCAAAAAGCTGGAAACAGAGATGACACCCATGACAACATTAAAAAAAAGGATACTGAAGATGTGCAGCCATCCGCACAACTTACAATTAATGCAGCACAAGATCGATGTCTGACTTTTTCTGGTGCAGTATATGACTGAACCTAAAACAGGACCCAATGGGAATGCGCCAAGTGCACATGAACAAATGCACATTGAAATAGGTTATGTTATTAATTTTAACTGAAATATATCATTATGTGTGTGTGTATGCGTGTATGTGTCTCCATATATTTTCCTGGATCAAATTTAAAATCATTAGAGATTTGCAAATATGTAACTTTTGTAAATCTGAACTGTTGATGGAATGAGGCTATGATTTTCTTCTTAGCTAATACAATGCAGTTCTCCCAAAGTATTCTTGGCTGTACTCACTTCTTATCTGGATGTTTCTATTAGGCAGACTGTTCTGAAGCAGCTATTAAAACTAAAATCTTCAGATTATATTTTTGTGTGTGGGTATGGGTAAGGGGAGAAAATGGACGGTTAAAATCAGGGTAAAGAAAGAAGTGTATCATTTAAGTTCAGCTTTAATCATGTAGAAATATCTTAGTAAGATTATAAAAACTAAATTACTATATAGTCTATGAATACATAGAGTGCTTTCAAAATGTGAATACATGTACCCCAGGAAATATGAGAAGAAAAAATCTAGGATTTATATTCATAATACTTTGTACTTTTTCAATTCATATTTATACTATAGGGATGTAGTTTTTAAATTAATACTATTTCACATATTGGCAAGGTGTACTGATTATTTTTCAGATTGGGGATTATTGATAAACTTTACCAACTGCCTTGTATCTGACACTGCTCACAATGGGCAGGTTGCAGAAAGATAGGTTTTCTTCCCCTCAAATTTTCACAGGTTGTTTTAGAACAATGTATATGGGATAACAACCCAACGTATATGTTCTTATCACTTATTTGATTTCCTGTAGGTGACTTTTGAAGGCCTAACTTCTAAATTTGTAGTATATGCCAACTGTATACAAAGAGAGACAAAGTTTAACATGTGTGTAAGATACATTTAGAAGGCACATTAGTGAAAAATTCAGTTAAAAAAAGAACACAACCTTTCATAGGATTTACTTTTCCATTAAGTAATTTAATTTACTTTTCCATTAAATTAAAAAATATTGCATTTTAAAAAGAATTTATACAAATCACTTATAATGGGAAGAACACATATAGGAAAGAAGGAAAATTGGAGTAAGTCTGCCAATAAAATATCAATCTGTATTTATATTTTAACTTCTTGGAAGATACAAATGTGATTTTGTCATAAATATACTCCAATTTGAAGTACACGTTCATATTTTATAATGGCTTTTTGTAAATTAGTTTGCATGTTTTTGCATTTTTTTAACCACACCTCCCCTTTCCAGTGATTGTCCAGGAGTATAGGCTATGCTCTTTGAGTGGAACTCACCTGAATCACCCCTGAGATTTTCCTCTGCTACTTCTGCTACCACTCGTCATCCTTGGTTGAAAATATGTGCCAGAGAGAATCATATTTACTGACAGCATGCATTTTTGTGAGAAAACTTTGAAAAACCCTGCAGAGACATCATGGCCCCTTATTATTTCAATATATTCCCTGCTATCAAACCAGTATAAGATGTTACCTGGATAATATGTATGTGTTTAGGCATAGGAGATACAAGTTTTCTACAATGATTTCTACAAAGTGGGTATTATTAGATACTTACTTTTAAAACAACATTCCATATCCAACATAGTTTGATTAACATAATGGTTAAAAGCTCAGACTTTGGAGCCAAACTATGAACTTATAAATCTTATCTCTGCCATAGTCTAGTTCTAGGAGTGTGGAATAATAATAATGTAATTATTAATAATAATAATGTAAACTATCTATGTCAGTTTCCTCATCTTAATTTGAGAAAATTAGCTATACCTATTTCATATTCTTTTTTTTTAAATATTTTTTTAGTTGTAGATGGACACAATATCTTTATTTTTATGTATTTTATGTGGTGCTGAGGATCGAACACAGTGCCTCATGCATGTGAGGCGAGCGCTCTACCACTGAGCCACAATCCCAGCCCTATTTCGTATTCTTATTGAATGGATTAAATAAGAAGCAACATAGTATGTAGTAATTACTAGTTTGTGTTATTATTTTTTATTTTTTAATTTTTTTCCAACATCCAATATAATTTCTTATGCACATATAGTACTTAATGAACTGTTGAATAAAAGAATGAATTAAGGCCTATAGATAACTTATCCACCCTACCTTTTTTTTTGAATCATAGATTTAAGGAATGAATAAGAATAAAGGAATTATTCTGCCTTTGGAAAACCCAATTTATTCTACTTTAACTGCTTTGCACTTTGTCTTCATTCTTCAGTACATTAACTCTCAAATAGTTTTGTGAACAACCCAATAGCTTCACCAGTTTTATTTGGATTGGAAGGCTTTGTCTAGCCTGAGATCACACGTATCAACCAGGAGAGAGAGAACACAAGTTACTTGTTCTTGTCCTTACTTTTAGAGACTAATGGTAGTGAGGGTATGAAATAGGTAAATGATTTCCAAAATATCCTAAGCTTTGTAGCTAGTATCAAATTTCCTGTGGTATTAAATGATATAAATATTATTTCTTATACAAGGAATCACTTCCTGGTTGTACAGGGAATCACTTCCTGACTGATACTCCACGTGTTTGGTTTCTCATTTCTCTACCCTCCTTTATATATGGTGAAGTGCATTTGGAGCATTCTACTTTGAATCAAAAATATTTGTGTACAACCAGAGAAGTGAAAAATTGTGCTCCATTTGTGTACAACAAATCGAGGCGCATTCTACTGTCATGTATAACTGATTAGAACAAATAAAAAATACATTTAAAAAATATTTACTCAGTTGTAAATATTTTTTCTTCTTTTTTCCAGCAACAAAATCTCATTATTTCTTTAATGAAAAACATAAATAAAAATAAGATTAATAATTTTTAAGTATTATTTTTCTTATTGAACAATCACATTTAAAGAAATATGAAGTTATTATCTCTGCCTTTTATTCTGTACTCACTAATAAATCTTTATGCTCTGATATTTTCATATCTATTATTTCATTTTTATGTTGCCTTCCATTTTTAATGCTTAGATTTCTCATATGTAGTGGGTTGAATAGTGGTTTTCCAAAAAAGATACATCTAAGTCCTCACCCCAGAAATTGTTAATGTCATATTGTTTGGAGGGGGAAAAATTTTTTATCAGTGCAATTAATGATCTTGGGATGAGATCATTTAGGGTAGCCCCAAATCCAATGGCAGATATCCTAAGCAGAGGGAGACTGGAGAGAGAGAAACATGAAGAGACAGAAATTGGAATGAGGTGTCTATAAGCCAAGGATCACCAAAGGTTTTCCACAGCCACCAGAACTATGAGAAAATAAATTTCTATTATTTTAAGCTTCCAAATTTTTGTAATATATTATGATAGCCATAATAACCTAAAATATCATTCCTCACAAATTCCTTTATGTTTATAAGTAAGAGCACAAAATTTAGAGTCATACTACCTAGATTTGATTTTTAATGTACCACTTTCTAGAGGTTTGGTTTTTCTGTACCTCAAATTTACCATTTGAAAAAGGGGATAACAAGTATTAATTACACATTAGATTATTGTTAGAAGTAACTTACTATTTGAGTTTGGTTTAAGATTATGCTATTTTTCTTTTAAAAATAAATAGATAAGCAAATGCATTCCACAAAGTTGGGTTAAACTGGCCTCACTCGCCTCCTGATGAATTTCTGATACATTCCCTCTTACTTCCATTATTTTTAAATAAAATTTAATGTTCTTGTATAAAAATGCTTAATTCATAATGTCCAATTAGATTAATTTTTCACAATGGAAACACAATAAGCCATCCAACCTCTTTTACTACTTCTCACTGAGGACACTACTCTTCTGATTCATAATGGTATAGGTTAATTTTATCCCTTTTAAAATTTTACATGAATGGAATCATACAGTATGCACTATATGATTTCTTGTTTTGCCCAACAGTATGTTTATGAAATTCTTTCATGTTTCTCCTTCTCATTGAAGTAGATGATATACTACAGTTATATAAATATACCATTTGTTTTTGTTGGGCACTTGATTTTTTCCCAGCATCAGCTATAAATAATTATGCCCTAAATATTTATTTACGTTTTATCATCCACTTTTCATTCCAGTGTAGATTAAATTTAAATTTGCATTTCCCTGATGCATAATGAAGATGTCCATATGCTCTTTTATGACTTTCGTGTTTGTTTTTTGGTCCACTTTTCTCTTGGGTTATGTGAAGTTTTTATTCTATTGCTTCATTGCATTCCTTATTTATTCCATATATTTTTCAGATGTGAAAATTGCAATATACTCTCTCAGAATATACTTTGCCTTTTAACTCTCTTTGTAGGGCCTTATGATGAATAAATGTTCTTAATTTTAGTGTAGTCAAGTTTATCATCTTTCCCCTTTGGAACAAGTGCTCTGTAAATTGTGAAGAATTTTTTACCTTTGTTGGGTCTTACAGGTTTTTCTCTTGCTTTACTCTGAAAATTTAATGTTTTACAATTCACATTTAGATGTTAAATTTATCTGGAATACTTTTCATGCATGATTTAAGGTAAGAGTCAAGATTCATTTTTTATGAACAGACATGCAGCAGTTATTGAAAAGATCATTCTTTTAAATCTGTAGTGCAGTGTCAATTTAGACAAAATCAAGACATTGCATATCCACAATTAGATAGTAAGTTTGAGAAGGAAATGATAATCTTTTATCCTTTTTTTTTTTTTGAGGACATCATCAGCGTGATCAATCGCTGAGACTAGACAGAAAAAAGAATGGTGGTTTATACACACTTTTTTAGTATATTAGTATCTTGTAAATTATTTAGTTTAGGAATGAACTAATACTTTTCTTCTCTGAAACTATACTTCTTATTCTATTTGATTAACTTAATACTTAGAATCATTCACATAACCTTATAACTGAAAAAAATGTATTTTTTCTTTAGCTACATTTATCATTTTTTTTCTTTTTCCCTGGGTATGTGTTAAATCAGTCAATCATTGATAATATTTCTGTATTCACAGATCTTAGCACATAGTAGGTACTTAAGAAATACCTTTTGAATGTATAAAGGGAATGTTTTAGTCAGCTCTTTCACTACTGCAACTTAAAGATCTGACAAGAAAAATTAGAGGAGGAAAAGTGTATTAGGGGACTCAGTTTCAGAGGTCTCAGTCCATAGTTGGCAACTCCATTTCTCTTGGCCTGAGATGAGGTAGAACTTAATGACAGAAGTATGTGGCAGAGGAAAGCAACTCAGAACTTTATACCAGAAACAGAGAGACTCCACCACAGACAAAATATTTGCCCCAAAGGCACACCTCCTCCAGCCACACTCCACCTGCCTACAGTTACCACCCAGTTAATCATTTTCAGAAAATTAATGCACTGATAAGGTTAAGGCTCTCAAAACTCAATACTTTCACATCTAAGTTTTCTTGCATTGCCTCACACATGAGCTTTTGGGGATACCACATATCTAAACCTTAAAAGGGAAAATCCCTTTTTCCAGATAGTGTGTGTACTCATAGAAAAAGACAAATACAATATACTAAAGTCAAAAGATATTCTTAATTTTCTAAGATATGTGTACTACATTATTTTATATAATTGTATAATATACATACATATAGTGTATACTCCATATATAGTGTACACAAGTATGTATGTGCATGATCTTTTATACACTTCTTCATATTGATCAACTATAGGGATAAATGAGCTGAAATCCAAACATCTTTTCAGGTTAGTGATGTGTTTTCACATGTCTATGTAGAACAATAAAATGTCATTTTTCTGAAAGATAACTCTAAATACAATATAGCCATCCCTATGGGACACAGCATCCTTGCAAAACTATTAGCCTGATAACTTCTGAAGGCATTCTTAATAAGTGAAAAAGCTAGTTACCAAAATTTAAAGAGCTACTTTAAAAATATATCAGTCAGGCATGTTTTGAAGCAACACATTGCATTCCATAAACATGCACAATTATTGTGTGTTGATCACAAATTTAAAAAACAATGAAAAAATTGGTAAAAATATATTGCTCTTCAAATCATTCATTCATTCATTCATTCAAGCAGAGTGTTAGAAATGAAAGGTACAACAATGATAAATGTTTCTAAGCTTCTTCCTGCTTCTATACGTTACTTTTGCATGAAAAGACTCATTTAGGTTAAGAGGTGAAATGTAGGCCAATTGTGAGGTCAGGGATGCTAGGTAGGTTTCCATCTTCAGGACAGAGTTCCTTCCTCTCTCTCTCAAACATAATTTTTCTTTCTTTCTTTCTTTTTTTTTTCTACTTCAAATTGAACTTATACTTACCTATGGTGGATGCATACAAACACTAATAAAGTACATCTAGAGGTCTTTTTATTCAGCTCGTTGAATATGCATTGCTAAAACTCAGGTACCATATAGAATAAAATATAATATACTTGATATATAGCCTTTCATACTCAAGGTATCCCAAAGCACTTTACAGAGCAATGACTTAGATAATGTAGTGCAGTGATTGTGTTGGTAAACTTGACTGTCATTACTAACTTAGCAATAGATCACAGTCCAGCCTTGAACAGTATAACCTGTTTGAGTGAGAAGCAAAGTTAGGCAAAATTTTAAGAATTATATCCTGATAGATTTTTAAAATGACTTCCTATATTGTTATTTTTCCTAAGACTGATGTTTACTTAACAGAGTATTTTATCATGATTTTATTAATAATATATCCCAGACATTAATGCAATAGTTTTCATTAGATTATATATTAAAAAAAGAAAAATGTGATACCTGGAAATTAAAATTTAGTTCAAGTTTTACAAATTTAAATCTGTTTTCATAAAATAATTTTCCTGTGTTCCACAAATAAAGTTGGGAGAAATTTGTATGTTTTTTATAGGAGTGACGGATATCTGAAAAATGTTTATTATAATTTATCTTATTGATATGTGTGATATATAGTTCTAGAAACTTTATTTATTTTACTTACAAACTCATATGATTCCTATAAGATAGATATTATTACCTTCACATTATAGGTAAAGAAACAGGTGCAGAGAGATTGGGGAACTCACTCAAGGTCACATTCTTAACAGGAAGGAAAATAGGTTTTAAACCCAGCTCTGTTTTGCTACAAAGGATATGACTCATTCTCCACATCAAGTAACTTATGAAGTATCAAGAAAAAGATTAGACTTTATTCAACATTGAAATCAGAAAATAGATTGAGATTAATGCAAATAGGTCTAGGCTAAGTTTATACCTCAGATATAAAACATAAATCACTAATGAACATGAAGTTACAGTAACAAATGAAGCTATTTTAAAGATTCAGAAATAATTTCAGATGTGTCCAACATCCAAACATAGTCACTATGACTACTTGTGGTAGAAACAAATCTCTCCAACTGGATGTTAACAAATGAGAGGCCAGAGGCAATGTCTAATTATCCTCTTGCACATAGTTGTTTGATTTCTATAGATTTGACCATGAATAAATGTATAAGGTTACACATTTATTCATTGCCTATTATGTATAAATTTCTAAGCTATGTACTATGTATGTACTTACAAATATGAACTAAATATAAATATTGTTTTTTATAAACTTAGAGACTATTTATGCATGTATGTTAAAATGCTGAAGTCAATCACTAAGATAAAAGGACAAAGGGAAAAGTACTGAGACTACAAAGGATGAAACACTTCTAGTACAGAGATCAGAGATTAGTAATTAGAAGTCACATTAGTTAAAAAAGTGCCCATGTACAATGTTTACCAAAGACACAGTTACGCCTTCTCTCCCAAAGTTGTTCTTTTCTTCTTTCTTGTATTAAGAATATCATTATATACTCAGGCATTTATGTAAGACATGTACAAATTCCTTTTGACATCTCTTTTTCATTATATAGCCTATCTACCTTGGTATTATGTCAGTTCTAGCTGCAAAAGGATTGTGTCTGTGTGTGTGTGTGTGTGTGTGTTTTTCCCCACCAGTCCAAGACAATCGTGCCTCAAAGCATAACTGAGTAAACAAAGATATGACAAAGTCAGTTGAAAGAGTCCATGGTCACAGATGATTTACTGATTGCTTTGGAAATGATGGTTAGAAATAATTTTAAGAAAAATTGCAGAGAGGAACAAAAGTACCTGATGAATTGAAAGTATAAACAGAAGCAATATTTGTCATAGCCGAGCACATACCAGACACTGCTGGAGGGCCAGGCCCTGCTATCAGAATTGTGATGCACTAGGTCTGGGATGGGGTTGGACATTGCATGTCTAACAGGTTCTAAATGAAGCTACTACTGCTGCTAGTCCATGGGCCATACTCTGAGAGCCATTTGGATGGAGAAATATCTGCTATTTTTGATTCTCCTTATTTTCATCATTAACTAATTTTCATAGCTGAGCATGGTGGCGCACACCAGAAATCCCAGTGGCTCCAGAGGCTGAGGCAGGAGGATCACTAGTTCAAAGCCACTCTCAGCAACTTAGCAAGGCCCTAAGTTCCTCAGCAATGTCCTGTCTCTGAATAAAATATAAAAATGGGCTGGGATGTGGCTCAGTAGTTAAGCGCCCTTGGGTTCAATTCCTGGTACCAAAAAGAAAAAAGAAAAAAAAAAAAAAAAACAACCACCACCAGTTTTCATATCTGATATTTATCATGTTTTTAAACATTTCCTATGTGGCATTTACACTGTACTCATTTTCCACATATTTCCAAATTTTAATTTTCAAATAAATCATTTGAAATTGCATTATATTTCTTAATGGAAATACTTTTTAAAAGAGAGTCTTTCTGGAGTTTTGAAACTCAGCCAAAGATCCAAAAGCCTCCAATATAATTTCTCAACTACAGGCAAATGAATTCATTTGGATGAATCACAGAAAAAATTGAACTTAAAAAAATAATGCTGAATGAAAAAAAAAATCAGAAAAAGTATAAGCTCTATGATTCCATTTATTTTGCATTAAAAAAAAACAGATACAATGAAGTGTTTGTAATGGAAGATGAGGATAATGATTTCCCTTGGAGTGGGGGTAGGTAATGGCTGAAAAGAAGCCATAGGGTGATTATGGGGTGATGGTAAATATTCTATTGGTTGATTAATTTGTGTATGAAGTCATCAAATAATGCACTTATGACTTATGTATATTTCTGTATGCTTTTTATAATTTGCTAAAATTTCCTATTAATAAATCTGAAAGCATTGTTTACATGTGTTATCTAATGCATACATTTAATATAATAAGGTCTTTTTGTATTTCCTTGAAACATTTCTCCACTGGAAAAGTGATTTGAAGTAGTTACTATGACAAAGCCATTTCTTAAAATTATTATTTGGGTAAGTGGTTTTTATAAGATAAAAATGCCTGTTGTCTTTCTACATTTTCAATAGAACTTACTTAGAATGTTTAACATTCTCATCAACAGCAATCTTAAAAATGATTCACAAATGTGTACATGAGAAGACTGAATTTATATATATTCTTTTATTTAAAGAATTAAATACTTCTGTTACTTCATGCAAGTAAATTAGAATAATAGAGTAAAAATTGAAGTAATTTTTTCTAAGTTTAAAAATTATTTTACCATCTCATGAATTGAGAATTCATTGTCTTTGTATTATTTATCATTTTGCATTCATCCCTTTGATTTTCTTGCTTATAATCTATTCCATGAGCATTGTGTTATAGTTAGCTGAATTGTAAAGAGGTAAAATAATTGGTTATTCAGTCAGTGATTCTACTGGATTAAAAACAAGACAGGTTGGTAATGATCCAGCCAAAGTGAATAAAAAGAGAACAGGTAGGCACATATGGTACAACATCTGCTTTCAAACTTAGAAAATATCTTCTCTAATCCCTGAAGCTTTCTTGGCTTTTCTTCTTAATTCTCTTTCTTTGCAGAAAGCACTGTGAAAACACATCCTGACTATTTTTTACATTTATTATAATTTTTCCAAATATTAAATCACTACAATTTCCATTTCACAGTTTCTGATCCTGTCACAAAAGCTTCTGAATACTGAAGCAAATAGATTTAGAATAGTTAAACATAATACTGAATCTGAATCTCAAAGAGAATCTTTCTGTTCTTTAAGTGGATTCAGTCTGTTTCATTCTTTATCTTTTATGATAGAAGGTAGTTTTGTTTTTTGAAAAGTCTGTCAATGCATTGTAGGAATGTTATACAAACAAGTGTATTATATATTTTACCTATAGTGTTCCTCGTCTTCACTACAGATAGCTGAATGCACCCAGGTATAATTATGAACACAGTGGTACTTTGAAAATACACTTTAATCTTTTCTTTTCTTTCCTCGCTTCTTAAAGTCTGAATAAGACAAATTATTTTTAAACTGTAACTTTTTATTCCTGGTAATTTAGAATCTCATAACGCAGAAATTTATATCAGTCTCTAAAACATATCTTCCCATTTATTCAATGAATTAGTTCTATTTAGAAGGAATCATTCCATTGCATAAACACTTTCTAACAAGTTTTAAATCATCCATCAATTATATTTATTATGGAAACACATGATCAACCAGTGTCAATACATGACATTTTGCAACAAGCTTAACACATTCCTGCAGTTATCCTACTTCTTACTGGGCATCTTCCATACCAGGAGTCTTCCTGACATCCAACTCACTGACATTCACAACTATCCTATAGGCCATCATTCCCTTTATACAAGCTAGAAATTGAGGCTTGGAACTGGTAAACCAGTGACTATTCCACCACAGAGCTGGTAAAGGTGAAGTCTAGCTCTTCATTCCATTCTCAGTCTTTTGATTCCATGACCTATGTACCACAGATTCTGTGTTAATGTATCAAATTCCTAATGTTCATTTTGGTGTCTTTTTTCTATTTAAATTAAGCAAGGATTAATATATGAATGCTAAATCAGTATGGAGTGAAGTATAGTGCAGTCATCTTTAGAATGAGTATAACAATTATGACCCCAGTAACAACACTGGGCAAATATTACCCATAAGCTCAGAAAATCATCATATAGAAGAGTTATGGAATTGCTTTGGGGAGACTTAAAATATTGTGATGATTAAAATGCATTTGGAAAATGTACTAACTCTTTTAAATCCTTGGCTTTACCATTAGAAAATCATCTCTTTAGTATTCTAAATGCAGATGATGTTTGGAAAAAAGTCATTTATATTTTCTTGTCTCTCTGAAACAGAACAAAAAATGATGTTTTAGTCTACCTCAGTGGTGTTCTTAAACGTTTCTATAGTTTTGTCTTCTTTCATATTATGACCTCACACAAGAGATAATATATTCATAAAAAATACATTTCTAACATCTTTATGTTGAGTTAGCATTTAAACTTCTGAATAGTTTTTATTTCTTTTCTACTGATCATCAGTCATTTCTTGCTGCATAATAACTTTTATGCTATAAACGTGGCTTTCTTCTACTTGTACATCTAATTTGTTCATTGTGACCATGAGTTAAACTCAACAAGTGCCTTAGAATTACTTACCAGGTATTCATGGTATTATTATTAAAAACCATTGTATATTATCAGCATCTGCTTCAATATCGTCCTCGGATTATTCTAATCTTTCCTATTGTCTTTAGACGCAGATCTTCACTCAAAGTGTAGGCACCCAGCATTGGAATAATGGGAAAGGAAGAGTCTATTCACAGAGAAATACAATGTAAGAGAATTTGGTATTATAGCACCAGGTGACATGACGCTATTATACTGTATTCCATACTCACAAAAAAATCAATGACTCCTCAAGCGCATTTACTAAAGAGAAAACAGAGTGAAAAAGAGACAGAAGAAGGATAGAAATAATCAGCTCTATTCTCCTGAGGCAGGAGTCCTGCTAAGCAGACTCCTTAAGGAGAGAGAATATCATTTCCCTGCCTGACCAGGATTAAAGTTGCTGCAGACAAGAAACCTATGGCTCTCTTAGGAACTGCCACTTTTGTGGTAGGGAAGATTTAAAGGACTTATCCAACAGCCAGGGACACTAGATAACATAAGCATCATTTTTATGTAGCAGTGACTCCATAGGATTTTCTTCCTACATGGCGGTAAGTTTTGCCTGTGATCACTGCGTCCCTCTGCCAAAAATGATTCAGTAATGTGAAGAAAAAGGGTGAAGGCTCTGAGGTTTTCTATTGTGTGAAGTGACTCTTCAAGCATTTCTTCTTTGAGTGCAATTAAAACAAGTTCTTCCCCAGTGGGAATGGAATTGCTTATAGGCCATAGAGTCAAATATTATTCAACATCACAACGTGTGTATGTGTGTGTATGTGTATGTGTATGCTCGCATGCGTGTGCTATGATGGTTCTAGTCGAATTTGGAGTGAAATTCATTATAGAAAGTTAGCATGCCTGCTTGTTTGAATAAGTGATCCACAGCCTGCCTTTTTAATTGGGCTCAGAAATTGCATTACTTGAGCACAGTAGGGCCCAAAGACCACAAACTGGCTTATATAATCTCTTCTGAAAATGATTAATCTAGCTATTAAATACAAAACTGTGTTTCTAAATCATATAAAAGCCTATAATTTGATTTTTACTTGACTGTGCATTTTAGCTAATTATTAAATATGAATTTATTACGTGCATAAATATACTTGATTGACAGTACACTTACATAGGCCTTTCCTGGTGTAGTAATATACTCTTGTGCCACCTCACAGAACCTTAGATCCTCAAGTATAGAAATAACATGGGCCTACTTCTGTGGATCTACTTCTATTAATGAGTGTGAAAGTGCATAGGATAGATTAATCATCAGTACACACATTTGTAGTTTTATGATAAATACAACTTGAAAGTTCTGTTTTGCTTGTTTCTCAGAATTTGGATTTTAGCTGTTAACATTATAAGATTAGAAACATTTATCTTTCTTTCAGCATGGACGATGACTACTCAGACTACACTTTTGGAACTTGCTCTAGCCATTTAGTAGGTCCCAAGTAAAGGTTTTAACTGAACCTGAAATTGCTCAAAAGCTTTAAATTTAAGTTAGCTTACTTTATTACAGATTTCTTATCTTTATAATGAAGATCGAAATGGAAAGAAAAGTATAACCAGACTAGAAAAACATAAACCATTATTATGGTTATCTATATAAGCTTGTTATCTGTTGTTTAGCCACTGAATTTCAAATTTCTAACTTTTTTTCTTCCTTCCAGTCAAGTGCAGTCCATTGAGTATTGAGTGTTCTCCTATGATTGCTTGCTTTTTTCCTTGACCTTAGAGTCTATCAGAGTTGTCTCAGTCAGGACTGAATCTCTTGGTATGTAAATACCTTAGCCACTCACTCCCCTTTCACTACCTAGATATTTACATAGGCCTCTTGAGTTTGTATGCACATTGATATTCCTATAGAGAAATGACTTACCTTGTAATATTGGGTTCAATTCCTTCTGGATGGGCTTATTTTTTTTTTTTTTTTTTGGTACCAGGGATTGAACTCAGGGGTCCTTGACCACTGAACCACACATCCTCAGCCCTATTTTGTGTTTTATGAAGAGACAAGGTCTCACTGAGTTGCTTAGCACCTCGCCGTTGCTGAAGCTGGCTTTGAACTTGAAATTCTCCCGTCTCATCCTCCGAAAGTGATGGGATTACTGGCGTGGTCCACCGCACCTGGCTTCTGGATAGTTTTTGAAGATAGCAGAGACAATGGCATACAAAGTAAATCTATTCTCATTCAATGCATACAATTACATTGTAATTAAAATTTAGATGATCTAAGAAAAACTTTAGATCAAAATTTGGTTTAAAATCAGTGATACAAGTGTGAAAAATCTGATACGTTTTTTAGTTTTTATAGCCACTTACAGTTAAGAAGTTAAATTAGAGAAAATGTCTTTATAGAAAGAGTGATTGAGATCACATTTTTTGGTTTTTCTAAGACCAATTAATTTCATGCATTTAAAAAATGTACACATTTACTCAGGAATGAAATGAAAGAAACTAAGAGAAAGTGAATAATTATGGTAATAATATTTATTGATAAAAGTCATGCCCAATAATTTTAAGCATATATTCATGTAACACAGGCTAATAAATATGATGGTGAATACTTATTTTATATGTGTAGTTTCATTATAAATTAATGGTCTTACATATTTTTGTAAAATTTTTTTGCTAAAAGAGGTACATGAGACAGGTTATCCTTTCTTTTGTTAATATATGTATGTATGTATATATATAAGTTTCATATATTTTATATGCAAATATTGTATATATAAAAATTATATATGTGTATATATATGTACATAAAATCATGCTTGTATTAAGAAGTTACATTTTTATTTTAAATTTTCTTGTAATTTGACCTGAATAATGTATAATTTATAGAGATAAATCTATTTTTAAGGAACTGTAGCAATATTCTACATTTATTTATTTATTTTTATATTGCCTGAGAAGATATTTTTTCAGAATGAGAAGAGATGGATAATAGCAGCCTTAGAGCACAAAACTGCTATGCATTGCTAATTTTTTAAAATCAGCGCAATATATCTACATTTGCTATTGTTAATACAGCTAGGTTTTTATCCTTCCATTTCTTTTGCAATAAATGAAATTTCATAGTCCATTGGTGGGATAGAAAGGCAAAACTGGGTCTTTGAAGACCTCTTTCGTCACCTCCATCATTATTCCTGCTCTGATGACAAAACAGAGCATGCCGTCAAAGTCCTCCAGGTACTACCCTTATAAGATGTGTCACTAGAGAATGTTTGCCATATCTGCTTTAACACCACAGACATTTTAAGTAGGTTATTCCATCACTTTGCCATTTTGATTATGACAACAAAATGACACCATATTGAAATGGATTTTGGAAAGAAAGGCTAACTGTCCAAAGAGGTCCATGCTCACTCTAATTAAAATTGGCTTAGGTGGCACAACCTTCATAATTCAGAGTATGACTATGAAGGATATGCGTGTTGAAAACCTCCTTTGCTCATTAGTGCTATTTCTGTCAGACACTACTACCTGCTCTTTTCTTAATGAATGCTAAGCCATCTCTTTAGAAGATTGTGCTGCTTCCCTGAACTGAAGGAACTGTCTTATTTCCTCCCAAGTTCGTCAGGAGTAAAATCGGGGAGTCACCTCTTTGACATTTCCCAACCTCTGTACTTATTTATCTCTTTGAGACCCTGAGCTCCAGAGATATCACTGTCTTAATTAAGAAGAAGGATGTGACCATGGTAAATTGACTGATTTCATTGATTAAGGACTAGCTGTACAAGTAACATTGATTTTAACAGTGGGTCTACATAAATGTAATTGTTCGAACATGGGGCTGCATAATTATGGTGATGTACGAGAATAGTTGGTTTGTCCTTTTCAACCTTCACTAACATTCTTTTGCATGATAATGTACCTTGTGCAATTAGCAGAAATCTTAAATGTTACAAAATGTCTTTTGTGAAGACATGAAGTAATAATTTTATTCTAATTCAACAACATCAGACAGTTTTCCTTTTCATTTTTCTCTTTTCTGTACACACAAGATAATATACATGGTAACATGAATGTGGATTTTGACCTTTTAATGCTAATGGCCAGCCCCTACAAATACATACAAATAATTCACTATTTCAAAATAAATATATATAGTCTGTTGCTAAATAATATTTATTACAAAATAAATATTTTAAATGATGTTGTCCATACCAGGGCTTAAATCTGAAGGAAGTTCCTATAATCTTCCTACATATTTATGAAAAAATATGGCAAGGTCACTAAGTTTGTAGAAGATGGATGATCATTAAATTCTTTTTGTAAATTCTTCCCTAATATATCAAACACATACAAACCACATATAAGAAAAATAATTAAATTATTGTTTTATGTACCACAATTATATTTAAATGAGACAAAGCAAAACTCTATAACATATTACTGTTGGGGTCTTACTTAGTAGGAACTGAGTTTCCAAGTAGATGATATTAGGCAATCAAGCACTTGGATGCTTAATACACTGAAGAGGAAGATAATTCTAACATTATACAAAAGTGAATTTGAAACAGAAAAAAAAAATGAGAAAAGAATCACAAATTTACCTAAGAAAAAAGTCTGGGTTAGTGAGTCAGGAGCATTGGTTTTATTGTCATGAACCTGCCACTGTGACCTTTAATAGCTGTGTACCATACATAACAAAAAGTAGCTCATAAAATAATGCAAGAGCTCATTCTTCTTATGACTCTATTTTATTCACTAGTAGGTCAACTAGAGAAATAATTCTATAAACTATTTGGAAAAATCATAGGTCTCCACGTTGATTGAGTTGGTATGTTTGTTTGGTTGTTTCTTGATTGCTTCATTTTCAAAAGTTCAGCATTACAGCCTGCATGAGGACAGAAGGTTAATGATTAAATTGACGGTAGTGCTATCATTCTCATATACCATTAGCATCCTAAGCCTTTCTACATAATCAAATCACATGGTGACTTTTGTATAAACTGATCTCTGTTCTGTTACCTTATATATGCAACATATGCATAAAATGAAGACAATATTTTTGAAATATCATTCAATGTGCATTCCTTTATCAAAAAGACAATTGCCCTCCCTGCATCTCTCCCTCATTGAAGCCAAGTTTAGCATTTGCCTTCTTCACTTCTCACTTCAGAAAGAAAAAGACGTACTTCTACCCAATCCTACCGAATAAATCCTATCCAATCTGTATAGAAAGTAGAACACTTATCACTTTGTGGAATATGGGAAGAATGTAGATGGAGATATTTAAAGCAAGTTATCTAAAGTAAATTATCTCATTTACTTCAACTGGGCCAGAATCCCTAAGTAATTTGACAGGATATGGTAAATGCCAAATGAGAGAAAGATTTTGTTGGGACTCTCTTTGGAATGCTGAGGGAAACTTGATGTGCAGGGTGGCTCTATGATAACTCAGGATATCTGTTGTGGAGTGAAAGTAACAGAAGAACACATTAGAGAAAACCAAAGTTCTCACACACTTCTCTGGCTTCCATGGAGGCTAAAAAAAATATCACTTGACGTGTGTAAGAGCAAAGTTCCTGGACAGCCTTGCTCAGCCCAGTTCCACCTGTCTTCTGCTTATAGTTCTCAGAATAACTGTGGAATATGCTGACAGTGCAATATCCTTAGATAAGAGGGAACTCTCTGTAGTAGCCAGGCTATGTCCTTATCCCTTCTAGATCTGGATGTCTTACAAGTCTTCTTTCAAAGTTTCAAGTTGCACCTGAGATATAAAACCAAGGAAGGATAGAGTGTTTTTGGAGTTCTTCAGCTAAACTAACAAGTGAGGCTTATTCAGATGAGACTCCATCCATCTTAGGTAGCTTTCCTAAGCCTTGGGAAACAGGCTTACCATGGATCTAAGGTTTCTTTAGATTCTTGTTTCCCATCTGTGAAAAATAAAGTTTCTCTGTCTGATATGTGTGAGTGTTCTTCCGTTCCACAGGGCTCATACTCCGGCAACTGGGTTTATGTGAAACCTGCCAAACCTAGGAAACTGCAACATGAAAGTACCTTAGCAGAAAACGAAAGTAACTTGAGTTGAAAGCTAACATACCTAACATGGGGCCACTATAGTAAGGGGCAAAGGATACAGGTGGTCAGCCCAGAAATGGCTAGAAGAACTTTGCAAAAATTCAGAGGTGTGAAGTTCCTATAAAGGCCAATGGGAGGCTAATAAAGCAAGGTAATCCCATCATACTGTGATTTAAGAGAACAAGTTTCATGCAAGAGAACTTGCATCTCAGAGGCCAGAAGTGCAAATGGTCCCATGAACTGGACCAGAGAGACACTCTGCCACAGAGAAAGTAAATGTTTAGGCAGTAACATAGAGATAACACGGGACTTGAGACTCAGTTACACCTTATCGTGAAGCCACAGAAAGCCTAAAGCATTTAGATACTGTCTTGGAATATTGACAATTGCAAAATGAAGAAAAAAAAAAGGTAAATTTAACGATGACCTCAAACTCCATCAACAATTAACCACAGGATAAGTCAAATACAATAAATCATATCATTCATACAAAATAAAGAAGTAGCATTTTCTTTCATGTGAATACAAGTATGTTCAAATTGTGCCCACTAATTTTTTTCTACTAGGAATGGTCTTTTCTAGTTGGTCATGACATCATTTTTAATTATGCTTATTTTAAATTCAAATCAGTCAGGAAAATGTTCCATTCGGTTGAGCAGTTGAGTCAGGAGGAAAATGCTATTTTCCAAAAGCCTAGTATGCTCCAAGTACTGTGCTGAGTACTTGAAATGCAGGACATTATTTTGTCTTTACCAAGCCCCAATTCATACATCTTAATCCAGTGTTAATGAACAGGAGATGCATTCCAAGATGTTGGAAATACAGAACATAACCCAATCTAATGTTTGTATCTTTAATGCACACACACTTGTGCAAATGCACAGTAAAGAGAAAATTCAATTATAGAGAAGGACACATAAAGCATATTTAAATTTTTTTTTTCTTTTAAACTCAAGACATATAGTCTCATTTTCTGTATCTGGATCAGAAAAAGAGATCACTGCATAAGTTTATTCCTGAAATATCAATAGTTCTTATTTGTCAGGCTGAAAAGGAACATAAAGCAGAGAAGAGGACTCAAACCTGAAATATCAAAGGAAATTTGTAAACCTGCAAATCATTTGGAAAAATTGGAACATCAATACAAAATGACAATGCTGAGAAATTAAGCAACTGAGTTGTCAGAGCCAAATGACCAGTGACTCATGCTTTATTAGGAAGACTTTATACCTCAAGCCAAAGACAGTAGCAGACTACTGAAGGTTTTGAAGCAGGAGTGTGGTGTAATCCAAATTGTATTTAAAAACATTCTCCTGCCATCAGTGTAGAATGTCATTTGGAGAAGACACTGAGAAACAAAACTCCAGAAGCTTGTGCAAAAAGCATCTTTCCTAGAGAGAAATAGTGTCTATGTGATATAATCCAGTGGCAGGTGAAAGAAGTCATGGGATGCATTTCAGAGATAAGAAAAATTATCATCAAGCGGAAATACAACTGGCTTTTTCTACCAAACCCTATGGGAGGGGTGAGTAATTACCACATGAACAAATATAGAAACAGTTTGGGGGCCCTAATTTCCCTGATGCTCCCTTGATTACTCTTGGGCTCTCCTGAGACTGTAAGTTTATGAATTTTTGATAGTCTTGGCTGTCAGTTGAGCAGTGGATCATAGCTAATAGGGTCAAATACATCTCTAATTTTTTCATAAGATCAAATGTGCATAAATGTTTTACTTTCTCACTTTTATGGGTGGAAAACAGGTTCAATACATATTTTATCATCTTGGGGCATACAGATTTTTTAATGGTTTTATACTATAAGCATTGTTATAGATTACTAGATGGAAATATCTAATTAAGAGTTTCTTCATAGTTACACTGAACAAAAATATCATTTACATGATATTTTTCTTTGCAATTGGTTTTGTAGTGTTCTTTCACTTCAACAAAAATGAAAGGTAACATTTTGTTAATAACTTCCTATGTGTTGGGAAGGACACTGAATACTACGCAAGTGTTTTCTCATCAATGTTCAGCTATACAATAAGGTAGGTGCCATTATAAGAAAAGTGAGACTCATGAAGTTGCCTCAAGGGCATCTGAATCATAAATGTAATAAGCACAATTTAGGTCCAAACCAGTGGACCTAATGAATAATAGGATATTATGAATTGGAAGAGAGATAAATTGCTTTTCCATGCGAAGGTATCTGAAATTCATGATTTTTTTCCTTTAGTGGTACTTGCATGGATGTGCCTCATAATTTTTCTGACTCACAATTTGTTGCAACAGTTTTGAAATATACATACAGAGAGAGGAAATATTGTTTTATATATAGGATCGACAAAATGAGACAAAGACAAAAAAAAGCTATTAGAAAAGATATAACTGTGTGACATTTGAATACTAAGATATCCCAATATTTCTCTTTTATGATCTATTTAATTTTCACTTATGTCTGGGATTTTTTTTTCTTTTTCAAGTCAAACAAGCAAATATTACTTAAGAGTCTACTATGTAGACATTTAAAAAGTGAATTCTTGGGAGCTGACAGGTACTCTACTAAATATTTCAACTATTTAATTTCCTATTTTACAATTAAATAGAGAAAATATATTTCCAATCAACAATACATTTATTTTGGCAGAGAAAAAGTCAGTAAACTAAACTTCTCTGTGAATTCAGAGTTGAATGAAACATCGTGTGTTGGTTCTTGAAAGGACAGACCTTGAGAGCAAAGAAAGGTTTGGGTTAGCTTTAGTAAGCTGCTGTGATCACTTTGCACCAGAACATTTCCTAGTCAATGCAAGTGATTGCAACTCTGAAAAAGTTGTGTGCTCTTATGATGTATATACCCTTATGAGAATGGTTAGAACTTGAGTTGTCAGAAACCTGGAAAAAAGAGTTTCAAAACAGAATGGTATCGATTAAAAGATCCCCAGTAAACCTATGTATTGGGAAGGGAGAACTCATAATAGGAAATAGTAGGAGATGTTATAGACAAACAAAGTGAGACCATTTCATTGTAACATCTGGAAGAGCTCATCAGCTCTTTGGGAACACTCCTTTCTGTAACCCACCTAAAATGGAATTTCTTGTTCTTTCTTTGACTCAAAGTTACAGTCAAAGAAGCATCAGTTCAACTTTAGAAGTCTCCAAGAATGATATTTCCTTGATTTTAGTGTTCCTCATAGGAACCACAAAAGCTGTAAAGTGTATCATATAGAAAAATCTTGTAACTTCTCTTTAGATATTTCTTTCTCTTCTCTAAATCCTTCTCTCTTTATAGACCCATAGGTGGCTATCACCACCATTCCACACTACAGTCACTCATTTATGCTGGTGAATAAAAATGTCCAACATAGGCCAACATTTTCTGAGAACAAAATTGTTGCACAACTCAAAATGAATAGTGAGAGAATTTTTTAAAATTTTTATTGCATTCACGAATATATTCATGGATATGTTGTGATTTAGTTTCTGTTGTTTGTATGTTTATTTTTACTAAAAATGTATTTCATTTTCTTCCTTTTTTTTTAACATTTGGATTGGCCATTTACCTCTCCTACTGCTCTTGAGAATTATATTGCCTGTATGAAGCCTACTAACTTTGTTCTAGAACACATTATAATTTTTATGATAGCTAACACCATTTCAGCTTCTTTTAGCCGCTATTCCATTGGCCATATCATGTCCATTCACAATGCGGTGGTAGCAAATGTGAGTAGGAAACATCAGGGGAATTCGTCCCTTGTGAGTATGTTTGCCGCTCTATGCTGGAGCATCAGTGGCTGGGCATTAGGCTATATGAGATGCATACTTTTGCCCAGTCTTATGAATGAAAGCAAAATAGAAGACAGAGTTTTCACCCAAAGCCCTGTACTGCTTTAGTGTGAGAACCATGCTTGTCTTTCTATATTAAGACCTTTCTTGTTCAATACCAACATGGGAAAATTTGGTTATATCAATTCTACACATCAGGTAATGAAAAACAAATGTGTTACAATGTTTTAAATGTTTATCTGAAGGAGTAACCTACAGTGATAGAATTTCTGTCCAATGCATCACCTGACAAAAAATTTTCATACAGAAGATTTCACTCATGGAATTATAATTAATAAATGTGGAAGGATTAAGGGAAATGGAAAAGCACAATTAGAACAATAATTGCTTCAGGCAATATTGACTGATGAATACTAACATTGGTGAGGGAAGTTCAGAGAGAAACATCCTCAAAGAATTTCCCCAAAAATGTTTATTAAATACTCTGGTGATTTTAACACAGGTCTACCTATTCTTGTATTCTTTTTCCATGAGGTGAAGTTTATTTCCACTTCCCTCAAATGTGGGCTGGACATGATTCACACAATGGATAGAGTATAGAAAAGGAAAAGGCATCCCTTTGTAGTGAAGAAACCTGACAGGCACCATCTTAAAAAATGCTGGCTATAACTTTTGCAATACTCAGATATGTTGCTATCATCCCCCCCAACTTGATGTAAGAAGAAATATCTCTGTGAATCCATAACATGGTTTGAATCAAGAGAAAACATTAAACCCATAGTAAGAGACATTTTACAAATACCTAAGCAGTATCTTTTGAAAGTTTAAAGGATGTGAAAAACAAGTTCTTCCATAGAATCTGTCACAGATTGGAAAGAACTAAATTAAATGGCAATTAAATACAAGATGGTATCCTGGATCCAATCCTGAAAGCATTTTAAAACTTGGACAATACTAACAATATCTGCATTGCAATTACAGAGTAGTACTAATGTTAATTTATACTTTTTATGATTTAAGATCATCTTTATCATGATAATAAAAGCTATTAACCATTAGAGGAAGCTCTGTAGTGGGTATATGGGCATTCTCTGGACTAAGCAACATTTCTAAGGGCCTAAAAATAAATTTATAAAGCAATATTTTAATAAAATATTAAAATGTACATGTGAAATTACCTGTCCCTCTCAGAAAATATTTAAAAATATGAAAATCCCTGTTGAAAGTTTTACATTCACATGAGTGGTAAAGAATCTCTTTTTAATCTCTTCATGTACTTATCCTCATCCCAAGGCACTATTTTCAACCTCCTTTTCCTGGTGTCATTTGTTCAGAACTTGCCTATAAGAAAAATAAAACAAAAGTAAACACCAGGCACCTACCTACAAGTGACTTTCCTTACTGTGAAAAATTCACTGGGGATATTCAAACACTGAGTCTTGAATTAATTTGTCCCTAAATACTAATTAGTAAGGTCTTTTTTATGTTCAGAGAGAGCAAGATGGAGGTGAGATTAGAATTATGTTCTCCTGTTAGCTTTCCTAGCCATCAGATCTTCCCTGAAGGGATTTGGATCCCTTAATAATGATAGAAGGTAGGCAATGACTCTGAAAAAAAAAATCTCTGGGTTGTAATCCCTACATTTTTTAGCCTCTTTAGCTTCAGTTACTTGAACTACAAAATTGGGATAATTGCTACCAGGAGCAGTTGCTTTTCTCACGTATTTGAACACCTTTCATATCTGTCTACTTTCCTCTCTACTTATACTCACCACATCCAGCCCTTCATCATGTCCTCTCCAGACCAGGATAAGAGCCTCTATAGAACTTACCTATACCCACACTGGCCCTTGTTCAATAGCTTTTTACCTAGGGATTTACAGCATCTTTCTAAAACACTACTCCTTCCTAATGCAATCCTTCTAAGGTCTTCCATGGCATGTGAAAGAAACAGAAACTTCTTAAATGGCCTGAAGATTCTATATGCTCACCTTGCCTATACTTTAGGTCCCTTAACTGTCATGCCTCGTCCTTCTGTCTTAACTTTCAGGCTTCAATGCTCATCCTGCACCCATTGCTCTGCCCCAGTGCCTCTTAACACTGCTGCCTCTATATGTACTATTTATCTCTTCCTCTATATCACTCCAATTTTCTCTTTTCCCTCCAAATCCCAGCCTGAGTCACTTCCTCTTCGAGTTCCTTTTTCATCACAATGTAAACACACTTTTATGTGCATCTACTCTTTAACATAAAATTCAGTAGAAATTGTACGCATATTTGTGCTATTATTTGATTGACATGTTTAACTTATCCCAGATAAAGTTACAGACCTAAACTTTCTAAGAAGAAAATCAGTCATATTTTGGCTTAACATAGAGTTTACTAAAGTGCTTGGCAGTTGTCAATTCATCAAAAGTATTTGTTGAATCTTTGACATGTTTGAATATTAAATAAATGTGTATATTATCACGAACTACATCATTATCTAAATGGTATCTTTGGTCTCTACAATCATGACATTTTTAGAGTATAAAAAGAACTGAAGTTTAGAAGGGAAACTCTAGGGTTGTTGGAAGGTAGTTACCATGTCCTGGACAGTTTAGCAGAAAATGTGAAAATAAATGACAGTTATTCTCATTATCCTTGGTAGTTTCGCTCTGTAAAGCCATCACATTTAGTGAAATAGCAGTGTTTTTTGAACCAGTGCTTCTAGAAGAAGTACAGAGTTAGATTCCTGGTCACATTTTTGTCAAGTGATCAATATATAACCTTATTTTATACGTATGAATATTTTAAAAAAATATTTATTATATGGTGTTGATTCATTAACATTGAATTCATAGGCGGCAGCACTGTAGCTAATGCCTGTGCCAAGCTCACCTAACACAGGTCTTGCTTCCTTAAAGCATATCACAACTTCACACTTTTTGCATGTACGAGCACTAGACAGCACTTCAGCAATAAGCCTGGTGGACGTTTTAAACAATTAAATCACCAACAGAAGCCACAAAGAAAAAATGTGACCCTAAATAGACTGCAGAAAGGACATTTGTTTATAGTATGACAACTGCAACTAGAACCAGAATGCTACTTTGTCCACCTCAGCTGGGAACGTGCCAGTCAGAGATTCTACATTTCTCACTGGCCTCCACAAAAGTTCAGGAGGTGGGTGAATCCCCAAATATGGAATCAGAGGAAAATGAGGATCAGCTGGGTATGTTGCTTCAAGTTGATATAAAAGTGGTTTCTCTCATGTTTCTTTCTAAAAATTTGAAATATGCCTGTAGGCCAAGAACATTTAAAAATGTTCCTCTTTGTCAGAAATAAATCATCTCATCCATTCTGAAAAGACTGAATGAAACATAATTATTACTTTTGACTTACTTTCTCTCATAACAGAATCAAATAAAAATGTCCTTAGCAAAATATTAATAAAGTCATTGCATTACCACATATTCATAATTTTAACTACATTGGATATACCTCTTTAATATATTGTATTGCATCTTTGGTTTTTACCAAACAAGCAGATTTTAAAGTTTGACACACCCCCATGTACAATGGGCACTGTGAACACTGTGGTCCCTTTTAGAGACATGAGTATATAAAGGATGGCTGTAGCAAATGTACACCCATGAGCAACTGCAAGAGTTTGGAAGATAATGACACAAAAATGAGGCCCTTTGCCCAAGCTGAAGCTATGCAGATATAAAATAAGAAAATGTCATTTTATACTTTAATGCATATATCTAGTTTATATAAAATGATCACTTATATATGTCTATGTTACATATTATATAAGTAAAAGGTATTGTGCAATGAAAATGATAATCCACTTAATATCATTTTTATGCTACATTTTATGACTTATATTTGCATAGTCATTTTTAAGACCAGAGACAACAACAAAATATTTCCGTTTAGCCAGGCACGGTGGCACATGCCTGTAATCCCAGCAGCTCCAGAGGCTGAGGCAGGAGGATTGTGACTTCAAAGCCAGCTTCAGCAACGGTGAGGTACTAAGCAACTCAGTGAGACCCCGTCTCTAAATAAAGTACAAACTAGGGCTGGGTATGTGGCTCAGTGGTTGAGTGCTCCTTAGTTCAATCCCCAGTACCAAAAAAAAAAAAAAAAAAAAATTCAGTTTAACTTTTCTCTAAAATGTGTCCATTTTGAATACAGATTCTGCACCAAAAGGGGAAAGGAGAGCAAAAAAATTGTTAGTTTATAACAGTTATATTAAAAAATAAAATTTTGCATCAAAACTATAAAATGTATCAAATTTTTATTCCAGAATACAGTTGTGGCTCAGTGGTAGAGTGCATGCTTGCCTCGCATACAAGAGGCACTGGGTTTGATTCTCAGCACCACATAAAAATAAATAAAGATATTGTGTCCATCTACAACTAAAAAAAAAGGTTCTTTAGTGTGTATTTGAGTTAGGACATGTATAGACAACATCTGAACTAAGAAGGAAGGGTGTCATAACAGAGGTTAATATCCTATGTTTGGCGATAGAGGATAAAAGCATCAAATCATAAATGCCTGACCAATAACAAAAAATTTATGCATTCCAGTGCATGCTTGTTCTTATTGTACTGGTATCAGAATTAAGAACATTAGAAAATAGGACAGTGTTTTGTTTTTGCACAGAGGAGTGGGAACACCTACGCATCTAAGCCAACGCAGGATAATGTATACTTTTTCACTTTGAGTCCTTATTCTGTTTGCACTACCTTTCCCTGACCCCTACAATTTCTCCAGATCTCAGTGACTGTGGAAAGGAATTGATTTTACCAGGACTTCTAATACTGGCAGTCTTCTATTCACTTAAATCAGTGTTTTATTTCACCTTCTCAGGGCAGGAGTGGGAGATTAGAGAAGAAATGGAGTTCAGAGAACAGGTAAAATTGTTTTGCATTTGTTTGTTGTTCTTGGAACTTCTGAGAGTGATCTGTCTCATTACATTTTTCTCTTTCTTTTGACTCTATATTTATATATCTAACTATCTACACACACACACACACACACACACACACGTTTAACAGAATATGTTTTTCTTTCAATCTGACTTTCTATTTAAAATCATGACAAAGTGAGGGATTTCTTATGCTAGGATCCACAAGAATTCTTTCCTCTTGTAAACTTAAAGCTGTTGGAGAAAGTGCTAAGTACTACATTTATCTGACCACATGTGCTGAGTAATGTTAATGAGGTGAATAACAATTTGAAGACAACCATTGGAATCTGTAACTACGTTTCTTCACTGGCAGAGCAGAAACAGCAAGGTGACTTTTCACACACTTGAATCGACCTGTCTCATCTGATGTTAAAGAATCGCCATCTATCTGCAAATGTCTAAATGAGAAGCTGAGTCTGCAAGTCAAGGCACTACATTTATATTGACTTTTTGGTGTTTGTGAGTAGCTATGCTTATATGCTTATGTTGGTCATTGTACCACATGCAGACACATCAGCAGGATTTTAGTTTTTGTCGTGCAGATTATAGCTGAAACACAGATATATAGGCAGTCCAACACATGAACATGCTTTAAATGATAAAAATGATGGCAAAGAATCACAGATCTGGAAAATCACAGAAGGCAAACTCAGTGAAGTATATAAGTCAAAGAAATGAACAAAATTACTTCTATGGCAGAAAATATTTGTTAGAAAGCTGTAAAATATAGATGCTTCTAACTGATGTGACAAGAGAAGTGAAGTTCAGAATTCTACACTTCAGATATTTATGCAAGAAGTCAACAAGTAATATTTAGATGTGTTTGTGTCTAGTAAAATGCCTATTGATTTAAGGTATTTCAGATCTCTGGCTGCAAATCAAATGTGATGAACATAGCAGTAATGAATATGAGGATTGAGTAGATAGGACCTTATCTGCTTACACAAGCAGAATTTTTAGCCTAAACTGAATTAGTTTCTTCTATTGTGGAAGCATTATTTTATTTTTCTTAAAATGAATAAAATCCTAATGTTTTCATTTAAAATCCAACCCAATTATTCATATTGGGTTATTTTAAAATTATACAAAAACACAAAACTATGAAACATAAAAGGACATGTACAATTCAGAAGAGAATAGACATAAGTTAGAAGGTGTTAAATGTGTGGTATTTGTGGAAGTTATACAGAGTCCAGCTCCTTGACTTTGTGTAATGTATGACAGAGTTAGCACTTCTCGAAAAAGCCTTTGCTTTTCTAGAATATGCCAGGGGAATGACTTCCTTTCTCTAATATCACTCTGTTTAAGATCTAAGAATTATCTGATTCCTCTATTGTCCTTCTTGCCATTCCAACTGAGAAGTCACTGAGTGTTTAGGATCGCAGTGTAAACAGCTGCCTAAATCTGGAACGATGCTTTCTAATTGGTAACCTGGCATTTAAAGTATACAGGGATTTTATTTTTTTGGAGGCTATTGCGAATGGAGTAGTTTTTCTAATTTCTCTTTCAGAGGATTCATTGCTGATGTATAGAAATGCATTTGATTTATGTATATTGATTTTATATCCTGCAGTTTTGCTGAATTCATTTATCAGTTCTAGAAGTTTTCTGGTGGAATTTTTGGGGTCCTCTAAGTATAGAATCATATCGTCTGCAAATAATGATAGTTTGAGTTCTTCTTTCCCTATTTGTATCCCTTTAATTTCCTTCGACTGTCTGATTGCTCTGGCAAGAGTTTCAAGGACTATATACTGTTCATTGAAAGTGCATATAAAGATGTTTAATATGAAGAATGTAATCTGCTTATAATTTTGTGCAAAGTTAGAAAAATTATGATTGTAATAATTTTTTTTTCTATTTGCCTCAACAAATATTTTCAGTGAATAGTGTGTACAGCTTCTGAAAATTTGTTTTTTTCTGTTATGTTTGATAACATGTATTAAA
>PVHX01011119.1:0-66030 GCA_004024805.1 Geosciurus inauris | reverse complement strand
GGGTAATAAATGTTTTTCAAAATGCCAGACTAAGATTTTGGTGGCCACTATCCAAAAGACCAGAAAAACTGGTTTAGAATGAGACCCTGAGCTGAGGGGGGTCTCTCAAGGAGACCAATGGAAGCAGACTCCCTTGCTGCCTCCTTGGGAGATTCCCTCAGGGAGAAATGGGGCCCCATTTGTATATATTCCCTTAACTATTTTCACCTCTGATGAGTGGGACCATATCAGGATGAAAACCAGGAAGGCTTTTAAACTTCTATTTTTGAGTTCTTGATTTTGATCTGGTGCTCTAGGTTAATATATTTTTCTGATTAGACCTATGTTACAAATGTTAGCTCTCAATCTAATATGTTTTTAAAAGATAAGCTACAAGGCATTTGTTTGTTTGTTCTGTGTAGATACACCGGTGTATTGTCAGTCTACATGTATTGCCATATCTACATATGTTTGGTACCAAAATTGACATATGAGCTCATAAATTAAAATTTAAAAAATAAAATGGATCCAAATACCTTTGGTTCAGGTCATTCAAAAAGTTCAATTTAAATTGGGTAAACAAATAAAAATGTCTTTAAAAGTTACTAACTCACAAGCTTCTCTAGGTGGTCAATTGTTAATAAAATCTTGATGTCTACAAAATGTTTAATAGCCATTGTTTCTAGGATTTTTCTTCAACAGGAAAAGAAATAATGCTGTTAAATGCACTTGTCTAATATTTTGTTTTTTTAAAAAGTAAGTAAATTGACCTGACACGTATGAGATTGATCATAGATGTGTTTGTTAAAGACATCTAAATGATTTATAAAGTTAAAATGCTAACTGTTAAATATAACATCAAGTACTCCTAATTTCTTAAATTTTTAAGGTAATATGCTTAAACACATTATTGGTGTTTTCATAAACTAGTAACATTAAAAAAAATTTAAAATTACTTTGTGTCTTAACTAAAAACAAGGTTATATAAAGGGTATAAACGTTTCAACTATTTCATCTTATTAAAATAGAATAAGATATATTTAGTAAAAAAGAATTCTGAGTAAAAAAAGTCTTCAAGTCTTCATGTATTAAACTTATAAGTAAACAATAAGAGGATCTAAATGATAAATAGGTCTATGTAAGTAAAGGACAAGTTTGTGTGTAACTAAGTTGGTTATATATATGTAACACAAATAGTTAAAACTATTCAAGGTTTTTCCCTAAGATCAAATATTAATGTACTGGTATAAACCAAAGTTTAATCTGTTACAGACAGTAAATTAAAAGGTAAAAATAACTATGAAGTTATAAACATTAAGTTAAAGCCCAGTGCTCTTTAAGACTGGTAAGACTGACTTACTGGATGTTTAAGGCCAAGGCTTAAATATTAAGGTTAAAATAAAGGGGCTAAGGAAACCAATATTTGGCTCTTGCCCTCTGAGTCAGCCTAAACTCTGGAAAAAGGGGAAGAACTTTACAACTCTGAGCCACATAACCTCCCGATCAGGGAGATTAATGAGACCATTAGAGAACAGAAAGCCAATCAGTGTGCATGCTGCAAAAGAGGAGGGTCACTGGAAAGGGGAAACATCCCTGATGCATCCAAGGGAAGCCACATGGTCAATGAGACCTTGACCTATCCTAGCGCAGATGACACTAGCAATGCTAAGAGGCTGCTCACAAGTTCCCCAAGAGTGTCCCACAACAACACTCAGCTGACTTTTAACAATAGATAAAAACAAGGTCCATTTGACCATCTTGATCTTGAACACCTAGCAAAAACAGTTAAAACCAAAACACAACCATTCCTGGGCATTTAAAAAACATATATAGTTATTTGTAACTTAAGATGTACACTTGGGTTAGCCCCTCAAGAATAAATAAGACTGGAGACAACAAAAGAGAGATTTGTAAGCAAGAGTGCCTGATAACTATCAAAAAAAAAAAAAACCTGTCAGAGTAAAAAGTTGTTAGTCAATTCAAGGCCCACAGATCTTCCTAACCTCCAACATAGGTAGGTTTAGTCAATGTTTACTAGTATATGTTTACTAGTATAATTCTCTAGCCCTAAGTAAAGTAACTTAACAAAATATTATGTATACATTCCTGATAACTCTAGCAATACAGAAGATTTACATTCCTAAATAAAGGCCTTATTAGGCTTTCTTTAGGCCTTGTTATGGGGATAACTTCTTAGTTCTTGCACTTGCTGGTGAGAAATTATCGATTTCTATTATCTTCATGATCTTTATTGACATGTTCCAGATACTACAACATTTATTGTGTATTGATCTCATTTCAGTGCTCATGTCTTTTGTTTCTCTCATAGAGCACCACCCCCAGGTGAATTTACAACCTGTTCTTCCTGAATCAGATTTCCATCATGGACCCCTTCACCCGATTTATAAAAAGGGACTCCACACTGCTTGCCCCGCTGCACATCGTCCCCTCTCAGCTTGAAGCAGCAAGAGGGGTCGTCGCCCTTTTCCTTACAGCAGTAGGAGTTCCCTAAAATTAGAGGAAAAATACAATCAATGTAAATGTGTAATTGGGTCAATTCACAAAATGGAGGCTGGTTTGGGTCCAAAAAATGTTATAAGATATGAGCTGCTAAAACAACATATTTTGTCAGTCCAACCCCTACCTCTAATCAGACAAAACCTAATGTTACTCAGGACTGTTGGTTAATTTCTACATGGCTCCAGAGGACATTTGGTTTGCCTGTTTATCAAGAATAACTCCCTGCTTATCCCTACAGCCTTTTGACACATCAGGATGAAACAAATTTTTTGACTGTTCACATTATTCCCCAAGCGAACTACTATAATGGAGAGTCTAAACAACAGCATCTGGGACTCACACTGATAATGATAAATCAATGATTTGATTAGTCCCATACAATCAGTGGGGAATGTTGTGGACTAGGTTAGCATGAGTTACTCCCTTTCTGCCTTGGATTCCCACAGTTATGTTTTCAAGGCCCCTCCTTTTACTTGGCTTGCTTGCACTTCTGGTATTACTCCCTGCATCAATGCCTGGTATTTTAGAAATGATGGGTCAAAGAAACTTTGTATTCTAGTACACATTTTGCCACAAATATATTCATATGGAGGAGACTCTTGTTAGTGAGACTAGGATTAACAGGATCCACCGTCCTAGGAACAACTTCCCTTATTGTTAGTAATGAAAATATCAAAAGCCTCAGCCAACAAGTAGACCTAGACTTAGGGCACCTAGAGTCTTCTATTTCTCGCCTCAAACAACAGGTGGATTCTTTAGCAAAAGTAGCCCTCCAGAATGCAGAGGCCTTGACTTACTTTTCAGAAAGGAGGGAAGTTTATGTGTAGCTATAGGAAAAACTTGTTGCTTCTATACAAACCAATCAGGAGTCATCAGGGACATATTAGCTTTGGTCCAAGAAAACTTGAAAAAAGAGATAAATTGAGAACAGATAACTCCAATTGGTATCAGGGATTATCTTCCTGGTCACCATGGCTCACAACCCTTATATCTGCTATTTCAGGCCCCTTCATACTTTTGCTTTTGGGATTTCTAGTAGGCTCCTGAATTAGTAACTGTCTAGTTAACTATATAAGACAAAGAATTAGTGCTATTAAACTCATAGTACTCGGGTCCCACTATAATCCCCTCCTGATAGATGACAATGAGTCAAAGGTTTGACTCTATTCACTAGAAAAGGGGGGAATATAAAATCCAAACTCAAAATGGAGTCACTCTGGCTCAGGCCTGCATGTATCAGCTAACCTGCTCTTTGTGCTTCTGTGATTAATGCTTTGCTATGCTTGCTTCTCACGGAGGTGGGGGGGCAAAACCATAGGCTGCCAGACCCCCTGGCCAGTTACCTAAAGTTCCAGGAACCAAAAAGGGACATAGGAGGCACCGTCACGGTTGAACTATAAATAACTATAGATTGAATATTGGCCAAATCATGTTTTTCTGAGTCATGTAGTTAGCCCACCCTATAATAACCTCTGAAACCCTCACTTTGGGGTCACTCTCTGAAGGAAAGGAGAGCTGACCCCAATCGATTGGCTTGTGTGTCTATTTCCTCAATAAACTTTGCTGCTTCTGCAGAGTTGTCTGGGCTGCACTTCTTGGGGAGAGTGCGGGCTGGATGCAACAGTGAGTGGTATGTGGAAGCAGAGAGACTCTGATGGCGAGCCAGTCCCCAGCACCCAACACACCCACACTTGCTAGGCTTAGGCTTTGCACCAGCACCAGAACACCACCTGCGCTGCCCTGCTAGAGGAGGCCGGTCCTTGCTGGCTCCTCTCGACCTGGAGCCCACAGCTGCATTCACCTTGGGACAGATGGCACTTGATACTTCAGTCTCTTGGCAGCCCACACCTGCCCTCTCTGCTCAGAGCTGCCTGCCCTGCCACTCCATCTCATGCTGGCACTTCCGCACCCAGGTGCTCACAGATCACTCTGTGATACTGAAACACGCCCTTGTTAGTTACTGAGTGGCTCCGAGTCTTTTCATGTGTTTTCTCACTGTGTCACAAAGGCTTAGGGCAAGGACTTTTGATTTCCTCTATGCCCTAAATGGCCCAGAAAAGTGACTTCAGTGACTGTGAAGATGACAGTGAAGATGACAGAAAAGTCATCTTCAGTGACTCCAGGGTGTGTACTGCTGACATGGTGTTGCATCTGGTGACACAACTGGCTTCGCTGCTGGGGCTTCAACTACTAGAAGACTTCTGGGGACAGCTGGAGAAGCAGTATGCTTGGTGGTTAGGAGCACTGGAACTGGACTATTTGGGTCCAAATCCTGGCCCTGCCACATTCACTACAGTGTGACCTTGACACGTTACTTGACCCCCTTCTGTGCCTCAGTTTCCTCTGTGTTAAATGGAAACAATAACTGTGCTTCCCTCATATCATGTTGTGAGCATTCAAATGCAGATACTCATGTAAAGCTCCCAGGACAGTGCTGACTTGTATCAAGCACCCCCAGTCCTGGCCCTGTCTCTGTTCTGTGAACAGTCTTATCCCTCCATGCACTGCAGTCATGTACCCCACCACCTACATCAAAATTTGACACCCACCAGCATTTCTCAAAATGGCCTTTGTTACCACAAACCCCAGAACACTACAGGTTCTCATGGTCCAATGCTGGGCCCCCGATTATCTCTTCCTGTCCATTGAAGGAGCAAGTCTTCCCATTTTACAGAAAGAAAAAGTGAGCCCCGGAGCAGTGAGCATGCTTACTGAGGTCTCACAGAGTGAAGGCTTGAAAGTGGGCTCCCAGGCCCATTAACAGGGTCATATGAGGTCCTGGGGCCTCAGAGCAGCCCCTGCCCACTATACCCAGGCATTGACAGGGTGCCCAAACTATGGAGTTGCCAAACTAGTATCTTTCACTCACTCAAAATTAAAACAAATGAGAGGTTATTGGTTCTTTCCTCCCCAACCTGCCACTCCCCACAGCTAAAAGGCCAACAGAAGAAATCTATCATACTAGACTCTCCTGCCTCCTCATATGGGTCCCTCAGCCCCCACCACCGTTGGTGGCCCCACTCAAGGAAAGATCATGCCATCTCTTGCCAGCAGGTGCCAGGCCCAGTTGCTTAGAGACCCAGACCTGCCCGCCCTTATCCTCCAGGGCAAACAGCTGAACAATCATGCATGGATGGGGTGGGAGGGGCCGCTCTAGGTTTGAAAGTTGTCCTTGTATTTTCTGCTCACTCATTGGGAGTTTTCTTTTCAAGATAACTGGAAAAAATCCATTTATTCAAAATCTAAGCAAGCTTCCCTTGAAAATAGTCCTGAAATCAACTTTCACAAACGTTGCCTGGAAGCCCTTGTTCATGTGTCCTCTGGAGAGTCCTTGCTGCCTTCCAGAGCTCTTGGTTATTGAGAAAGAAGCTCCAAGCCAGCTCCTCCTTCATGAAACATGCATTAAGCAATTACCATGTGCCAAGGACACAATGACACGCAAGACATGGCCCCTGGTCCTGAAAATGATAGCCCATCACAATGAGGGATTAGTGAGGACAGGTTAGGAATCTGGGAAGCAGAGAAAGGACCATTCTAGCTCCAGGTGGAAACACCAGCTCCCGTATTCTCTACATGAACCTGCACATTCCCAGCTCCATGCTGTGTACCTGTCCATCATGGTGTTCCAGCCAATGGAAGGACATCTCTCATCTTGGTTCTGTGGCATGGGAAATTCTGCCCCTCACTACCTATAGCAAGGGCAGCACACTGCAGACCCAGCCTCTGTGTGTCAGTCAATGCCTGGTGAAGACCACTCTTTGTACTGGGGGAAAGCCCAGAGATGAGGGGGAGGGGGGGGACTCCTGAGCAGGAGGCTGAGATGATGATGTAACAGAGTACACCAACCCAGGTTTCCCAAGCCGAGAAGAGGAAAAAAGGGCCTGGGTTTCAGCATCAGGAAATTGGCTGAATATAAGTCCCTGATTTTGAGATGGATGATTAGGATTTATCTGGACCCTTTCAAAAACAGGACTCTCACCCAAGAGCCCTATGTGATGGAAAGAGCATGTACTTTGGAGTTAGACAAATATGGGCTGGGACAAAGCCCACTGGCTGACCCCTTTGCACATATTACCTGTCAAATGTGCCAGCCTCCTGGCATGAGAGCAACAGAAACTCTGCTGGTGCCACCTGTCAGTCCTAGGCTCTCTGCTGCTTTCCTTTGCCCAGTATCATAGCCCCACACTTAGCAGGGATCCAACCAGCCCTCATCCCACTGTAGCACTCCCTGGACAAGGAAGAGAGGTGGGTGGGAGTAATGAACACAGCTTCCCTTCCCCGGCCTGCAATGGCTTATGTGCAAGTTTGCTTGGAAACAGGGGACTGGCTGTAATTGACCTCTAACAGCCTCCTCTAGCTGTAGAAACTCTGATTTTCAGAGGTTAAGTTGATGCCCTCCACCTCTCCCTGGGCTGCTGCAGCTTAGTCACGACTAGCCCCTGCCAGCCTGCCTCCAGCCTTCTCAAGGGCAATTGTCCCAACCCTCTGATTCCAGGAGTCGGCCCCTCAGTCCTCCCTGTCTCAAGAGCTGCCACCATGTTCTGATAAAAGCCATGTGACTGCAAGGCAGATGCTGAGAGTGCCTTTCACTTGGATGCCCTTGTTTCCAGGGACTCCCATCTAAATACTTCATGGATGGCAAGGGGAACACTGAGGGTCTGTTACACAATGTGGCTGGAGGCCATAGGGTCTTTAAGAGTAGAGACTGTGCCTTGTCCATCTCTATATTCTCCACCTCTAGTGCTCAGTGTTGCAAGACAGTTGCAAACACAAGGTATAACTGAGGCCAGGTACTGTGAGGTTTGGGATGCTGCACTGAAGAGCAGGAACCAAGTATGGGCTTCCCTTAGGAAGCAAAGGACATCTGCGAAGACTTTAGGGGTACCACAAGCAGCTGTATGCAGGATACTCAGGAAAGGAAGAAAAAGGATGGAAACCAGTTGGGTATCTTTTTAGATTTAGATCTCAATGAGAGGTGATAAGCACCCAACAGGACAGGGTGGGAGAAAAGAATGAGGGCCTGCCATCTGCCACATGGTGGAGGTGGGGCCCATGGTGACAGATGGGATGAAGACCCCTGAGGTTCTGAAGGTGGGGGACTAGGAGGAGAGGCAGAGACAGGGAGAGAGATCATTTATGAGCAAAAGAAATGAGTTGGCTCTGGACATAATGAATATTAGGCATCTGAGGGGCATGTGAGTAGAGACCTCCAATTGCCAGGAAGAGAGGTGGGACGGGTAGGGCAGCTCGGAAGTGAGAAGCGCAGCACTGTAGACACTTACACCTCTTTTCTCTTCCTGGTTCTCAAGTTAGACGCTCCTGATTCTCAGCAAATTTATCCGGTTCTCTTGTCTCCAGAGAACACACCAGGCCAGGCCTGGGACCCCAGCCTCTTATACAGGTATACTGAGCTATGCAGAGGAGAACACTGAGGCCTTGGATGAGGACAGGTCTGGGTTCTTCACACAGGAAGCAACCAAGGCCTTCAAGCTAAGAGCAGAAGGAAGAAAACAACCCAGGACTCCAGGCTGGGCCTGTTGGTGCCTTCCCTTCAAGATCATGAGCTGGGGAGCTGGATCCAGATCCCACTAGTGTGAAGTAAGAGCTGGGATTCAGGGGTGGATACCAGTGTATAATCTTTCTTCCTGAACTTCTAGGGTAAGCGGATGTTGCATGTGCCCAAATCTGTAACTGGAATTGCTTTATTAAAGAGAATTCAGCTAAGTCAAGGTAAACAGTTTAAATTTGTGGAAAAAAACAAGAATACAGAGGGGGCCAATCTGGAAGAGTGAGCAGGGGAGCCAGACCAAGCAGCGTCAATGAAGATGTCTTAGATAAGTCCAAGTGGTCCTGCAGGAGGGGACCCATGCCAGTCATTCAGGTCCTCCGCCTGTCCCCACATAGGGAGAGTCCTTACAATTTAGAGCATTTAAAAGTTAATATCTAAGATCCTTCCCAGGTCCACCCCCATACAAAGAGGCGAGGGAATCTCAAGGAAGAAATAAGGCCCGACTCATCACGAGGGTTCCTGCTCAAAATGACCAGGTGAAGTATCAAGTCTGAGAATCGAAGTGACTTGGCCACAGCCTCTCAGTTAACGGCCTGAGTGGGGATGAGAAGCCAGGACTTGACTTACAGTTCTTTGTGTCTTCTGTTACATCAGGTGTCAGTCAAGCTCTTAAAGGGCTGTCACCCTAACAGCCTTGAGAGCTCAGCATGTTGTGACACGTGTAATAAAGAAAGCTCTAAGCAGGCCCAGGGGACCTGAGTCCTCCATTCCCTTTCTACTTAATGTGACTGGGGACAAATCCTTTTTCCTCTCTGGGCCTCATTTCCAGCCTAGGAACCTCTCGGGAATCTGTGACAAATGCTCATCTTGCAGCCCAATTGCAGTAACCGGTCAATTGGTAAATATTTCCTAAACAGGTGGTGCAGACACTTCAGGATGCATGGGAATCGCCTGGGGAGAATATTTAAAAAGCAGACTCTGGGGTCCGACCTGCAAAGAGTCAGGAGCCAGGAGCTCCAAGGTGGAGCCCCTGAGTCTCCATTTCCAAAAAGTGATTTAAAGACTGATTCCAATGCTAGCGGCCAGGGCCACCCTCTGAACCACCTCAAAAGTTTCAAGTGCTGCAGGCAAGTGCCGGGTGAGGAGAATCATCTGCCTCAAGGAATTATCAGGCTAGTTGGGGGAGACAGGACCCTATCCCAGAAGCAACATACCCTCAAGGACAGATGAAGAGGTACAGGGTCAAAGCAGGGCTTCCAAGGTGCAGAGAGGTGCTGGGAGAGATGTGTGGCAAAAGCAGCCAAAGGTTCACTACTGCAGGCCTCCTTGTGCACCTAGGCTCACAGCTGCCTGTCATGTCCTATCCTCCCTTGTGGTTAGGTGTGGCCACGTGACTGAGTCCTGGCCAATGGCATGTGGGTGTAAGAAACACACCATTTCCGGGCCTGGCCCACAAAAATCTCCCCTGTGTTATCCTGAGTCCCCACCTGTCCATTTAACTTCACATAAAGAAGTTAAACACGTAAAGTTTAACTTCTTAAACTCAAGGACTGAAAACTGAGGGTTGTTTGTTACAACACAATCTGTTTTGATTGCAGCAACTAAACTCAGTCAGCATTCACTCAGCACCAGCCTGTGTAACCAAGTACTTGGTCTTCATTGGGCCAAAGGGGATGTGATTCATGATCTTACAGGGCCAACGACCTTCAACCATCAACCTTCAACCTTTGCAGGGAAAAACAATGCTAGGAAAGGCCAGAGGTGGTGAAATCTAGGGGGTGGAATAGAGGCCACATTCATAAATGGAAGGCGCCTGTACATTAAATCATTTGGGGTTAGTCTTGGGCAGTATAAGCCTCTGAGATAGCACATAAAAACCCTTCAATGGTCTGGCAGCCCTAAAGAGCCCTGTTTTATTTTTATTGCTCCAGTTCAGACAAAGCTTTATTTTAGTATTCTTTTCTCTCATGCCACAGTGGCCAGGTGCAGGTACTATGCCTGTGTCCTCATGTGCTTGCTGCTGGCAGAGATGAGGGTTTCCCCAACTGGTTCAGAGCTGTCAGGGTTGGCTGCTATTCCCAGAGTACCACAGACTCCCAGGCAGAAGCTGACTGGCCAGGCAAGAACCCCTCCACTAGGCATCTTCCTTGAAGAAAAAAATTCAAGGGTGTCTGTGCAGATCAGAGAAGGCCTTGAGGGTAAGAAGGGGTGGGAGTGTGTTCCACACGTGCTTAAATATAATATCTAAATATAATGTAGTCAACCTTCTGTTCTCCAAAACCACAAGTAAAAACACATGGAAGTTTCTAACAAGAGGTAGATTTTTATCTAGAACAATCTTTCCATTTTAGGACAGACATCAAGGAGAACTTTCAAATGATTGAAGTTTTAAGATTATAGGGACTCCCTGCTAGTGTTAAAACAGAGTCAAGGTCCCTGGGCTAGTTGCCTTATGGAACAGAGGGATGGAAAGGATCTCCCCTGATCTCACCCAGGCTGTAGTTGTTTGGGTCTTTCCATTTTGAAGAAGGGTCTGAGGGGACAAAGTCTGAAGTCTGTCCTTGTTACCCACTGAGGAGAAGACCAAGAAGAGGAGAGGAGCACTTTGGACAAGGAGTCCAAAGAGAGTGTTAGTCCAGGCTCCCCCCAACCAGATGTGTGGCCTGGTGAAACATTTGCACCTCTCCAAGCTCAGTTTCTCTCTCTGCCAAGCAGGCTGTAAGTATCCTTGGAGCACCTCCTGGATGCTCTGGGTGGGGTCCAGAGTCCTGGTGTCCTAGAACCCATTGAACACACACACTCCCACATCTTAGATGAAGGTAAGCGTGTTCATGCCTTCCTGAAAGTATCAAGTCTACACTGCCTGAGCCCACAGGAGCCTATTTTAATATGCATGACCCAGGGAAACAATCTTACTGTACTCTCTCAAGGGGGAAGTGCTGGGAACAGAGTATCACCTTAGCCTCCTGAAACTGCCTGGTATGACTCAATACCAGGTTCCTGGGCCTCTATAAACAATGCACACTGCCCCAGGAAGCTGCTATCTCCTGAGAGGAGAAGCCAAGCTGGGGCCCAGGACCTGATTCCCCTTTCTACTGTGCTGTCTCTCCAACCTCCAGGTGCCCTGAAGTGGGGAGACTTTCCCAGTGCTTCCCACCTCCTACCAAAAGGGGCTGAAGAGAGGTCTCAGGGACTCCTTGGCAACTGGCTAGTGACAACTCCCAGGGAACATAATGGGAAGGGCAGCGAGGCTTCCCCGTGGCTCTGTTCCAGTCAGGCACAGACTGAGCAGCAGACACAGGTTGTTCTGACAGGGCTATTTATAGAAGCATCTTGGCCTTTCCCAAATGGGGGCCTCAGTCTCTCAGCGACTGGGAAACACAGAAGCTCCTTCCCTTGGAGACTGGAAAAAGAAATTCTCTCAGGACCTCAGACATGATCTTGCTCTGGGGAAGGAAGAAGCACTGTTAGGAATCAGAATTGGGTTGGGATATGGCAGATGGCTTTGAAGCCTTTTCCAGAGCAACTCCAAGGGAGAAGAGGAGCTGGAAAACGTGACTAAAGGTGAAAACACATGAAAAATGGAGACCAAAATGTCTGGAGGAAGCTTCCACAGCTCCTAGGTTAGCCACACATCCTCCTCCTCACAGCCTGAGCCTTCTCTAGCTGGCAGGCCCAGCCCACCTGGGGCTTCTCACCCAGCCCTGCCTCTCCCTGGAGAGCTGGGACCAGGCTCAAGGCCATTCTGGTGTTAAGGAAAACTCTCCGCCTGCAGTTCTGAATACTGTCAGGGTCTTCTTGTACCATATATTAGAATTGGGCAGAGGCCAGGGATAGGAGAGGCCATGCCCACCGCCCCTTCCTTCTCTGGAGCATTTATCGCTTATTGTACTTTCTGATGTTCAACAAAATGAATTTCTCAGTAGAGATTCTTGTCCCCAGTGGACTTACAGACTAGGGCAAAACAAAATAGAGAGACATGCAGAGGACCCAAGACACGAGATGATTCAAGACACAAAGAAAGCATTTTTATAGGTGCCAAACCAAAGATGCATTTCCTTGGGGTGAAGGGATGATGGAGAATTAGGTGGAAGAAGGAGGAAAAGAGGTTGTGTGGCCTCGGGATAAGTCATTCCCCACCCTCAACCCCATCTCAGCATATTTTTTTGTGGGGCTAATATTTCTATTTCTTCCAAGTATTCCAGAAACAACGACCTTTTTCAATTGCCAAGTAAAAGAAAACCCAGCTTTGTAATGTCCCTTCCTTACTCAATTATGCAAAATTCTCACCCTCTGGGACCAAGGGTTTACAGCCTGGCCAGTAGTGAGAAGCAGGCATGGCAGCTAAACTGGGTTTAAAAACAGGAACCATTTCGTTCACAGCAATAAAACTCTCTAGAGCAATAGTTCAAAACCTCAGCTGCATCTGAGAATTACCTGGGAGCCTTTCAAAATCCAATGCCCAGATTGTCCCTCAGGCCAATCTAATCAGACTCCCTGGGCTTGCAACCCAGGAATCAGTATTTTCTAAAACTTCCCTCTATTTCATTGTGTAGCTAAAATTGAGAACCACTGTTCCCAGGGGGAGGAGGGTCACACAATGAGGCAAGAACCCCAAGAAAGGGTGAGACACTTCCTCTCTGCAATGATGCTGTTCTGCATGAGACCTACCTAGCCAGGGAAGGGAACTCTTGTCCCCTGCCCCCAGCCCTCCAGAAGAAGCCCTGCTCTCCAGCCTCAGCAGAGAGTGCCCAGAAAACAAGTGCATATTCCAAAGGTCTGTTGAACTTGATTCCTTCGAACATGAAATCACAAGCTCTTCTTTGGTTCTTGGGCATCCCCTCATCATTGAAAGTACATTATTGAAAATACTTTCGCCTACTGTCAGAACCCAGAATACACAGGGCCTGCAGGCAGGCTGAATTAATAACAAAGGAGGACCCAAGTCAGGCCTGGGATAGTTTTTGGTTAATTCTAATTGGTGTAGGGCTGATGAATTAATGATGAGCCTGCCATACAGCTGCGAAATTTAATAGTTCCCTTTTGCCTACAAACAGCCCCTTCTAGGTAACGTCTCTAAGGTTGTGGCTTAGGGCCCTGTCATCGAAATAACACAACAAATAAATAAGCACAGTTTCACCTCCATCCCCACCAAGACATGTGGCAGATAATGTGGCTCTGTAGCCAACTGGGAGAGCACAGCCAGGGAACCCAGGCTTGCTGGGTGTCCAGAGGCTGACCCTTTAAGAAACAAACAAAACTCCACCAGCCATTTAGGTCACCCAAGCCCACTTAGGAAGTTATAATAACAACATGACAGCAACCTAGGACAGCAGTTTTAGTCTGTTTCTAAAAACACCCTGGACTTCTGCAAAGTTGCTGAACTCAGTTTTAAAATGGTTTCTGGCCACTTGGAATACGGAAGTCTCACCCTATGAAGTGTTTATCCTACAGACGGACTGGGTACCATCCCTTTCTATCTAGAACTTGTAAGCTGGGATTTGGGAGTGGGACAGAGCAGTTGCCCAGTTACCCTCTCAGACACAGGTGAAAATGATGCAGCCAATCCTTGAGTCAAGTGCCATCCCCAAACCCTAGAGAGCCATTTTGAAAAGATCTAGGGAGGGACAGGAAATGCTAAAAGGAGGTCTGATCAGATTATGGAGGTCCTCAAAGGGCTCCTCCACAATTGCTCAGGAGGGTCCCTGGCAAATGCCCAGCCACTCTTGTGACACATGGCTTGGGCTATTTGCCAAGAGCAAGTTTTCCCTGCTAGAGCACAGAGGTTATTTCCTCCCTGCCAAAGGCTCTGTATTCCATCATTATGTTTACCTTTGACGGATGTTTGCTCTGCACATTCCTGAAAAAGGTGGTCTTGGCCGTGAAGAAGCAATCTTCCAGCTCCTCGTCCAGGCTGCAGTACCCACTGCTCATGCTGCTGTCCACCGTCATCGAGCCCGGGGACCCCCAGCCCGAGGCTGCCAGCGCCTCGGACCAGGCGGGCTTGGGATGCGGGCGGGAGGTGGAGACCCCTGCCGAGACAGGCCTGCGTTTGTCACTGGGGCGCCAGTGGCCCAGGCGACGGGGTCCCAGGTTTCTGTTCCAGCGCGCTGCCTGTGCCTGCACAGCCCGGGGGTTGGCCCCGGGCGCCCGGCTCGCGCGCCTCGCTCTCTGCCGAGCTCGGCATCTGCGGTTTCATCTCGGCCGCGCGGCGCCTGCTGGCTCGTTCGCTCCGCCCGGCGTGCAGAGCGCCATCTCCACACCTCCCCCGCCTGCCCGCGCCTTTCCTGCCCCGAGCGCCATGCAGTTCCGAAGCCACTTCCTCTCGCAAGGTTCCTCAAAGCTGAGTTCGGCTGTCACCGCGCTCCTCCCGTGCCTCTCCACCCACCTGGGTGCCACAGGACCAGGTGGCAAGTGGATCTAGGGCACTACAGGTCTGAATCGGGGTGCAGAGAAGGAAGAGACCAGGATGAACCCGAGGGGAGACAATTCCCTCTGTCCCTTCTCCTGCGCCGCCTTCTCGCCCCCCATGGTGGCTGGGGTTCATGGAGTAGAAGGTGGTGTAAGATCTACATTTTCCTCCTCCTTCCCCACCCACCCCCTCACTCCACCCCACTCCCAGCCTCCACTGGGGAAATGGGGGGAGCTGGGTCAATCAGTGGTTAGAGAAGTAACTGGAGAAGGTAATCAATATCTGGCCTGCCTGGACCAGCAACAATATTTTAACTTGAAAATGCCAGAAGAGACTGCAGGGTCTCACAAGCACACGCAAATCATATGCAAATCTATGCTGGGCTGGGCTGGGCTAGGCCACCCTCCCACTCACAGAACTTGGCCCTCAGCCTCAGAATACCAAAGGAGCCTGCAGATGCTGCTCAGGTTGGGTGTGCGTTTTCCTGAAGGTCAAACCAAGAGGGTTCTTAACCAGACCTTGTCATTGCGAGCATATGACATAGCATAATAAGGAGGGCTTATTTCTATTTCCCCAGCAGCTGGATGGACCAGATGGGGGAACACTTTCTTTGTGTAGGATTGAACTCCTCAAAGCAATTAGGGCAACATTCCTACAACTTCTCAGACTAGATTCGTACAACAATAGCAGACATAGTTCCCGTTGTTTGAACAACTACTGTATGCCCAGATGATTCACATGCAGACTGTCACTTAATGTCCCCAATAATCATTAGATAGAGACTATTATTGTCATTTTATGGACGAGGAAACCAGGGCTGAGAGTCATACAAGGAGGATCTGTGTGCTGAGATCAGATTCAGATCTATGTCACTCCAGGGCCTCCCATGCTCTTGGTCCCTATGATGTACCATTGATCAGTAGAGATGAGACTATTTTGGTAGGCACTCTGCCATTTTTAAACACAGTGAGGCCTGAAGTCCCAAGAAGAGAAAACACAGCCTTCAGAGCCCAGAGTTGCTAGGGTAACCATGCTCATGGAGTCCAGTGACCTGCGGAACCCAGGAGTGGCCTAGAAAGTGGCTGGGGGTTGGAGGACAGTCAGGACTCTCTCCAAGTCTGTGTGGCTTTTCCTGCAGTTCTGAAACAGTTCAGTGCTGGGGAAGTACAAGCTGGAGGAAGGCTAGACTCAGACCCCAGACGCTAAGCTTCTGACTCCATATTAATCTCTGGTTACTTTTATGAGGAGTCCTCTCCCTCCCCTACCTTTGCCAAATCTGTCAGTGCTCTGGAGGGTTTCAAACTGCAGCCCAATTTGGCTCCATCCTCCCACACAGCCTCTTTCCCAGAAGCCAGTGAGTACCTGGCAGGCACAAAGCTGAGATAGCTGAGAGCCAGCACCCCTGGGCCTGCCACCCTTGGCTCAGGAGAATGTCAATGCCAGTAGCTGCTTCCTCTGGTGAGAAGATAAGAGGACCTAGACAGCTGGGGCAGGGACGGGGAGGGGGCTGCTATGGAGTCTAAGAGGGTTGTTCTCACATGAATGGAGTTGAAGTTAGATTCTGGCTCCGTCTGGTGTGATCTGTTCTTCAAACAGGTATTTTAGAAGGTGTTTGGGGGATTTCCCCCACAGACTATGGTTCAGGCCTCAGGCGGAGGAAGCTGGTGTCAGTCCCCCAGTTCAATGCCAGAACGTTGAATGCTACAGAGAGGGGGCTCTGCACGATCCATGGATGTCATAGCAGCCTACCTGCTTTGTCCAGCAAGCAAAGAAACACACTCTTCTTATAAAAAGAACCTCCTTGCTCAGTGAGAATTTACATAAGGGAAAAAACAAGCCCCAGATTCTCTATGGCCACAGTGTCCTTGGAGTCACATGGGGAACTCTGCAATGCCACCATAGTGCTACACATTCAAAATGTACAATCTTGAAATGCAACTAATAACAACCTTTTCAAACACTAAGCCAGAGTCCCCCAGGAGCCAGCTCCTTGTGAGCAGCACATTAGATGCCAGACCTGGCAAGGAAGGTTCTCAGGGACACTGTGTTCTTGTAGGAAGCTGCCCCATGCCATTCTAAACATCGTGAAAACCTGACATCCAAATAGGGCCTTTTAACACCATTGCTTCACTTAGGCTACTCTAACCCAACAGCAGGAATTATGTCCATTTTACAGGTGAAGAAACTGAGGGACATAATTAATTCCATCACAGCTCATTACTTCCACAGCCTCTTGACTCCTAGTTAATGTCTCTTTCCCCAATGCCACCTCACCTGTCAATGAATCTGGGTCTGGAAGGAAGCCACGTGCATGGAAGTCAGGGAAACAGAGATTGTGCTGGCAGGGCCCTAGGCCTAGAAGAAACCTGCAAAGATCATATACAATATAACAAGTTGGCCAGTCTACATGAGGAAAAATCCAGACTGAAGCCCTGGGGTCTCAAAGCAGGGAAGACTGAACTGGAGTGTCTAATGACACTGTCCGACTCTCCCCCCTATGAATAATCAACAGTAGTGCTATTGATTGGCCTAAGAGGGACAGGCATGGACAAGCCTGAGCGGTAGCTTTTTAAGCTTCTTTGAGGTGATCCACAAAGCATGGGAAGCGGCTGTTCTTGTCTGTGAGCCCAGGAAGAGAAAGCAAGCCCTAAAACACAGCATGTAGAGCCTAAAGCCCACAGCGCTCTGCTGGGGTTCAGAGAGCCCTGGGGAAAGGATGAATGGGCTACTTTCCTGACTCAAAGTGTCAGATGATGAAAGACATTATTTTAAGCTTTCTTCCTTTCTCAAAGGCAATCTGATATGTGGTTGGATCCCCTTGTGAGATCCACCCTGTGGTTCTGCATGTTCTAGAGAGGCTGCAGTGCAAGAACGGAAGTCAGGAACCCCAGCCCCACCACTTGATGCAGTGTCCTGAGCAACTGTGGACCTCAGGCTTCTTTACCTGTCCAGTTGAAGGGTGTCACATGAAGATCAGATTGTGAGGCCTTAAACCTACTAACATATGCCGAGGCTGAAAACCAGGATGAGGCGTTCACCCCTCCAAACTCCGTAAGTTTATTTTGAAATTGTTACTAGTTTATGTGCTATAAACTTGATGCATATCATTTAATTTAATCCTCACAACAAACTTATGAGGAAGCTGCAGTTATTTTCTCTATTTTACAGACAGCAAAAGGAGGATCAGGCTGGTTAAATAACTTGCAAATAGATATACAGGCTGTTAATGAACCCAGCAGGGTCTCACTCCAGTTCCAAGTCCTTGAACTCTACATTCCATGGTCTCATGGTTTAGTGCTGGGATGACTCTCATCACAGGTCCAAAATTGAGCTTTCTGCCCACCTGCTCATTCTCTACCCTTCAGTATTTCCTGTCTTGATGCGTGTCATTAACCTAGATTATTGCAAAACCCTGCAGGAGTTTCCCTTGTTTGCAGCTCTGCCTCCTCCAAACTCCCTTGTTGCCAAAGTTACCCTTCTAAGACCAAGTTCAGATCATGGTGGCTCCCTATCGTAAAATCTTCTGTTCATATTTCAATTCCTAATGATCAGATAATCAACATGTTCCCAGCTCTGGTTGCTTGTGTTTTCATTCATTCACTGAACACATACTCACTGAGCACTTCCTACATGGCAAACATACTGGGTGTTCAAGTTTGGGCCTGGGCGAGATCTAGTCCCTGCCTTCTCAAAGTTTACAAGCTAGACAGATATTGAATATTAGTTATTTTAAAGTTACTGAGCTCTTGCATGTTTTATTATAGGACATAATCCTTATAACCCTCCCAAGAAGGTATTTTACAAATGAGAAAACAGTCTCAGAGTAGTTAATTTACCTGACAAAATAAATGTAGAATCAGATTGCAAACCCAGAGCCCCTGTATCTAACTTTCTATTAAAACTGTACTCTTTCCTCCAATGACTGCGTGATATTCCAAACCCCTGAGCAGGTCCTCCCAGGTCCTTCCCAGTGTGTGCCCAGCCAAAAGTTCATACTGATCTACAGCCACAATCAAGTGGCCCTCGTTATAGTCACACAAAATTGATTCACATTGCCAGAAGCCACCCTGCCCTCTTGTGGTTTTGCTCTTGCTATTTTCTCTGACTGTCAAAATCCTCCTCCTAAGTCCACCCTCTTCCTGACGCGTATTCCCCAATAACGACCATACCTCCCACACCTTCCATATGACTCTCAGAAGGACATTTTCTCAGATGTCCTATATAGGCTGAATCTTAAGAAAGCTACCAACCATCCCTAGAGTGGTATTTTTTTTTTTTAGCATGAATTTGCTATGTACAGTACAGAATTCAGTTTCTCCCCAGATGACTTCCTGTCCTATGAGGTAAGTGGCTGCCCACCATTTAGGTTAGACTCGCATGTGATTCACTTTCTTTGGGGGTTCCAGCCCACACCATTTCTCTCTTGCTTGGCTGCCTGCTCAGACAGGGCCCTAATGCCTAAAAACACTGAAGGTGGTTGAATTATTCTCTTCATTCACACCAAGAGGCTAAGGCCCTTAAGAACTCATGTTAGGATTCAAGTCAGGCCCAGGGATTCTGTCTTCTAACTGTCCTTCAATGAGACTAGAGAATGACAGAAGATATTTCTGATCTCTCTCAGGTGCCCCTCAACAGACCCATCTTCCCAAATCCAGGGCAGCTTGGTTACCATTGTGAGATGTGAACAACCCTCAGACTAGCTACAGAAGGGGAGGGTCATGAGTCTCAGAACTGATCTGGTAATCTCTGTAGTCTACTTCTTCTAGGGGCTGTGAGGAGCACAGAGTAATGTCTGCAGGGCTTCAGGATTTCTAGAGAAATAAATCTGGGAGCTCTAACCCTCCTTGGAGTTGAGCTCAGGCCCTTCTTTGCTGGGAAGGCTTTTCCACTCTGCCCAATCAGCTCAACCTGGGCAGGTCAGATAGGCCTTGAGGAGGCTCCTGTGGGGACTAGCTTGTCTAGTACAGTAGAATCCCTGGGTTCTTGAGCCAGCACTTGGGCTTCTAGATATGGTGTAGAATCTGGGAAGGAGCCATGGATTGAGCTTTCCCAGATGGAGCCAGAATGGGGTGGAGAGAGCAGGGAATCAGTTTTTTTCTTTGGCACATATAGGTGGGCTGGTACTTATGTGGCTACTTCTGGAATCCCTAGGAAAGGCAATCATTTCCTTACAATGGGAAGGAGTCAGAATAGAAATCACAGCTGAATTTTGAACTTGGAAAGTAAGGAAATAATAGATGAAAAAAAAAGTAATGGCTAAGAAAATGGGTGGATTCTAGGGTATTCACCTTCCAAACCTGCCCAGGAGAGGTTAGATCTGAGATCCTACTCCCTGCCTTTTCTGCCATTCATGCCAATGTCATGGCAACTGGAGGGAGTCTCCTCTCATTCTATGGTGGCAAGAGGATGACAGAGGAAGCTATTAATATCAATTGATTTCTAGGTCACAAATTATTAAGCCTTAATAATAAAAAAGTCAGGTTGTAAGGATGGGACACTAAACGCACTCCAAGATGGTATGCTTACCCCAAAATCAGATAAGGGGTTGTCAGCAGGCTTAAGATTAGGTATCAGAGTAGGCATGCTGAATTTAAAAGCAAGACCCAAAAGCATCAAACCATTTCCAAGTAACTTAACCAATTCTCAGAACAAAGCTCCAAAATATATATAAGAATATGAAAATATCCAGCATCCAGCAACGTGAATTTGCAATATCAGGCATCCAGTTGAAAATTACCAAACATGGGCTGAGGTTGTGGCTCAGTGGCAGACCGCTTGCCTTGCATGTGTGAGGCACTGGGTTCAATCCTCAGCACCACATAAAAATAAATAAACAAAATAAAGACACTGTGTCCATGTATAACTAAAATATATTAAAAAGAAGAAAAAGAAAATTACCAAACATGCAAAGAAGCAAGGAAATTTGATCCTTAATGAGAAAAAAAATCAATCAGTAGAAACTAACCTATAACTGAGACAGACATTAGAATTAGCAAAGACACTAAAAGTTATAAGTGCATTCTATTTATTCAACAAGTTAAGTAGAGACATGGAAGACATTAAAAATACCCAAATAAAATTTCTAGGGATGAGATTTATAATGTTTTGGATGAAAAATATGCTAGATGAGATAATGGAAGATCAGACACTGCAAAAGAAAAGTGAATTTGAAGACATAACAATAGCAACCATACAAAACAAAACACAGAGAAAGAAAGAGAAAAATTAAAAATGAACAGAGCAGTAAACTGTAGGACAAGTAAAAGCAGCCTAATAACATATATGTAATTGGAATTCTCAGAGGCATGCAGGAGGACATTAAAAATATTTTAGAAATAATAATTGAAAATTTTCCAATTTTGATGAAAACTATAAACTCATAGATCCAAGAAACTCAACGAGCCCCAAGCACAAGAAACATTAAGAAACTACAATGAGGAACATCATAATTAAATTGCTCAAAGCCTGTGATAAAGAAAAAATATTAAAATCAGAGGACACATTAGATACAGAGAAACTGGGATGAAGACAACAGCGGATTTATTGCTGGAAACAATGAAAGTGAGAAAATAATGAAGCCACACTTTTAAATTAATAAAAAAAAACTGTCAACCTAGAATTTTCTACCCAGTGAAAATCTTTCAAAAACAAACGTTAACATACAGACTATTTAAGACACAAAACTCTAAAAGAATGCATCATTAGTATACCCACAATACAAGAAATTTAAAGGAAGTCCTTTAGTCAGAAGGGAAATGATATCAGATATAAACCTGGATTTATCCAAAGCAAAAAATGCCAAAAATGGTAATCACATAGATAAATATACAGTTTTTTCCTTACTATTTAAATCCCTTTAAAATACAATTGAACACTGTTAAAATAACAATGTTGTATGAGGTTTATAGTATATGAAGAGGAGAAAGAATATATGACTATAAGGTTTTTATACTATACGTGAAGTGGTATTAACCACTTGATAAATAGCCTTTCATAAGCTAAAGATGTATGTTGTAAACCCTAAGGCAACCCCTAATAAAACATACAAAGGGAAAAAACTCGTGGGCAACAAATAAGAGAAAATGGAGGGGCTGGGATTGTAGCTCAGTGGTAGAGCGCTTGCCTCGCATGCGTGAGGCCCTGGGTTCGATTCTCAGCACCACATACAAAGCAATAAAATAAAGACATTGTGTCCATCTACAACTAAAAAAAAAAAAATTTTTTTTAAAAGAGAAAATGGAATAATAAAATATATTCAATTAACCCAAAAGAAGTAAAAAACAGAAAAAAGAAGAAAAAACTGATAGAATATGAACAAAAAACATATAGCAAAAAAAATCTAGCTATATCAATAATCACATTAAATGCAAATGACCTAAATACTGTAATTCAAGAGTAGAGATTATTGATTGGATTTAAAAAAAACAAGATCCAACTATTTGTTATCTATGAGCAATGGCCTTTAAATACAGCCATACGCTACATAACAATGTTGCAGTGAACAACAGACCACATAGACAACAGTAGTTCCATAAGATTACAATGTAGCTAAAAATTCCTGCCACCTAGTATTTTTATTGTACCTTTTCTATGTTTAGATATGTTTAGATACATAAAAACCACTGTGTCAAAACTGCTACAGTATTCAGTACAGTAATAGGCTGTATAGGTTTGTAGCTTAGAAATAATAAGCAATATCACATAGTCAAGTTGTATAATAGGATATGTCATCAAGGTTTGTGTAAGTACTGTCTATAATGTTTTCAAAATTGACAAAGTTGCTTAACAATGCATTCCTCAGAACATATCCCCCATCATTAAGTAATACATGACTGTATAAAGACACAAAAACCCTAAAAATAAGAATAAAGAAATACAATGCTAATGGTAATCAAAAGAAAGCTCCAGTAGCTATATTAATATCAGACAAAGTAGATTTCAGATCAAAGAATGTAACCAAGGATAAAGAAGGATAAAGATACAGGACTCAATCAAAAGGACGTAATAATCCCACACATTTATGCACTTACTAATGGAGCTTTAAGTGGACTGGGGATATAGCTCAATTGGTAGAGTGCTTGCCTTGTATGCACAAGGCCCTGGGTTCAATCCCCAGCACCACACACACACACACACACACACACACACACACACACACAATAATGGAGCTTTAAAATACAGAAATGTAGGACTGTAAGGAGATATAGGTGAATCCACAATTACAGATAAGAGTTCAACATCTGTTAATAAATAAAACAAGTAGAACACAGGTATGCCTCAGCAAATGCCAACCACTGTTGTTACTACTTACAATTCCATTTGATAAGCTTTTCCGAAGAGATCTAACACTTTGCACCTCCCAAGAGGTATGCAGGTGTCTGTGGGAGCATTAGAGAGCCCAGGACCTCTCAGCAGTACGTACACCCCAAGCTCCTCCCCCTTCAGGCCCCTCCTTTCTTGCTCCCTGGCTCCCCCATGTGGTGATCCTGGTTTCAACCTGTTGAAACATGGGCTGATGCCTAGCCCAGGACTTTCTCTTCTCAAGGCTCTGAAAAGTCAGAGTCTTTGGTAATGAGACAGTGGTGTGTCTGCAGCAGGGAGCTTGGACCTGGAGCCAGGAAACTCAGAAATCCATGCCAGTTGAGTCACCTCTCTGCTGCTGCAGGGGTTGAGGGGTGATTCCAGCAGGGGCCTGCTAAGGAATGACAGTGAGAGGGGTGTATTTGTGTGTTTAGGGTGGAGTACAGGCAGAAAAGAAGCAGGGCCTGCAGGGCCCAAAGGCCATCAGCCTGGCTGACCTACCCCGGACCTTTGGGAGCCATCTGTCTCTTGGGTGAATGGAGGACAGGCTTGTATACAGAATGGAACAATGACTTAGGCCTCCATGTTCAGAGGGGATAATTATAAGTCATATAGCAAAAAGTGGCCACCCAAACCACAAGTCATAGTATCCTGGTTTTATTCCAGAACAGAAACTCAACTTTCTAGTATTCTGTTGAGTTGGCAGAAGCCAACCATGAAGGGTTTCATGTACTAATCCAGATTTAGACTGTTCTGAGGGCAATGGGAAGCCAGAGGGTTTTCATCACAGAGTGACAGAATAAAAAAAAAAATCCAGTGAGGTGGGACATGGTGGTGCACACCTGGAATCCCAGCTGCTTGGAAGACCAAGGCAGAAGGATCATAAATCCAAGAGTAGCCTGAGAAACTTAGCATGACCCTGTCTCAAAATAAAATAAAAAGGGCTGGGGTGTGGCTTAGTGGTGGAGCTCTTGCCTAACATGTGTGAGGCCCTGGGTTTGATGCCTAGTATTTTAAAAAGAAAATCCATCGAGGCCCCTGGAGGTTCTAGAGATGGCCCTAGACTGTTACCACAGGATTCTTACTCCTTGGTTTCACATACTTTTATATCATACTGGGACCCCACAGCCACCCTGAGGACTGTCCCATTTCTTTCTTTTTTTCTTTTTTTATTTTAATGTTTATTTTTTAGTTGTAGGTGACAGAATATCTTTATTTTATTTTTATGTGGTGCTGAGGATCGAACCCAGTGCCTTATGCGTGCTAGGTGAGCATGCTACCACTGCGCCATAATCCTAGCCCTGACTGTCCCATTTCTCAGAGGAGAAACCCAAGGCACAGAGAAACTAGGAGGCTTGTCCTGGTTCCTAAACAAAGTATTTCATCTACAGAGTCTAGATTTTGACCTCATTCTTTGGACACCCAGATCAGGGTTCTTTCCTTAAGACAATATTTATTGCCTTTAAAAAAAAATATTACATTAGAAACATGTGGAATCATGTGCCAATAGCATAAAAGCAAACAGCACAAGTTGAAAGTCTGACTCCAACCCTTTCAACTTCTTCCCCTTCCCAAGCTGAAATCTCTTTCAACAGTCTGCAGAGCCCCTTCTACACCCTCCCTCTGAATTCATTCTCTCTCTCTCTCTCTCTTTCTCACACACACACACACACACACACACACAGATGCAGACACAGTTGTAATATAAATGGTTGAGTCCTGCATATCCTGTGATCCTGTGGGCTGGCTTGTTTTCACTTTTCTGTATTCCCTGTCAGTACTTACAGCTCCATCTCTCCTTTGGAAGGGCACCATGGTATCGGTATGGGTGATTGGCATTTCCTTCCCAACATCCCATGAGCTCTCTCCACGGCTCTCATGGCCCCTTGGGCACTCCCTGGAGCCAGTGTCCTGGGAGTCCAAGCACCAGATGGCCAAAGAGAGTAGCCTCGTTATGGCAGCATTTCCCACTGATGGCACCTGGAAGGATTTTAGAACAGGACCTGGCTCAATAAATATTTGTGAAATGAATTTGAGGCAGTCCTTAGACACACTTTTTTTTTTTTTAATTTTAGAGAGTAAATACTAATTAATTCAATGTGTGTCTGGAAAAATCCGAAGTGCATTAAAGTAGTGATTCAAGAATATTTTAAAATTTCCTTTGACACAAGTTGATTTAAATTTAATAAAATGAGCCTATTTAAAGATTATTGTGAAGTAAATAAAAGATTATTGTGCAGGTGGAATGTAGTTATGGCCACAATCCTAAGTGTGGCAGTGCCTGAGCACCATTTAGGAACTGCCACAGGAGGAGCTGGCTCTTGCAGGGGGCCAGGGAGCCTGGATTCCAAGGCTGCTGATCTGTACTCTGCAGGGCCAGGAGGAAGGGAAGCATCTGGCCAGCTGGATGGAGGAGTGGTGCCCTGGCTGCAGGGGATTCAAGTGAAAGGGGAGGGGAGTGCTTGTTTGTGTCTCGTAATCTTGTATTCCATGTCCCAAGAAAAACGGTACCAAATGTCAGAGGGACAGAGCTGCCAGGATTCCCCCAGGCCACAGCTGGTTATGATGAGGATCAACAGTGGTGGGCAAGGACAAAGACATCTTCTCTCAGGGTCACCTTCCCAGAAGCAATGCAAGGACTGTACCAGATCATCAGAGGTCTCACTTTATTATGAAGGTACTGGAGCCATAGTGGGCTCTTCATCACAGGGTGACATGAGAAGAGCCTTTGAACACCACCAGAAATACAAATTCTTTGAGGTATGTCCCCAAACAAAGGAACTGCAACTGTTTGGGCAATTTATTGTGGCCTTCAGCCAATGGCAATGATGTTGTCCAGCTAAGAGGTTGAAACTGAAAAAAGGATCTGGGGTAGACTTGCAGGAGATTCGTCTCGTCACACAATGGGGCCCATGAAAACATCAGACATCATAGACCTCAGAGATCTCCAAGGAGAGACTACACAACCACCGGTCCTATGTTCCACAAAAGCAGAGGCAGCTACCAGCCACCCTTCCTATGTCTTTGACATCTGTGAGAGACAGGCCAACTCACATGACCTTGCCACTGGGGGGCTGAGCCACCCCTCCCATAGCTGTCCCTCATCCCTCCCTCCCCCTACCATGGCAGAGAAGATGTTCAGAACTTTGTGATGATTGCTTTTAAAAGGTTGAGGCCAAATAATTATCTACAGGATGATCTTAACTATGTCTTGAAAAATGTATGAATGTACAGGAAGGACACATAAAAATGTTAATGAAGAGTGGTTCTCTCTGGATGGAGAAAAATCAATGAATTTCTTTTCCTTAAAGAGCAGAAAGGAGAAATGCCACCAAGAGGAGACTTCCTAATAGCCACATGCCCCCGGACTAACTGAGCTCCGACCCAGGGCTCTGCCACAATAAATCCCCAGGATGGCATGAGCACGTGAGGCTCACTCAGCCTGGCAATGACATCAAGGCAAAGGAAAGTTCCATCTTTATTTTTAACAGAAAATCAAGCCAAGGCGGAAATCAGCACAAACAAGCTTTTAAGAAAAGGCGAGGGAGCCTGGAGCTGAGCCCAGCTTTATTGACAGAAGGCTGTGTCCTGCCCCAGCTCTGCTGAAGCACATGGTCAGGCCTGTCCAATGCAAACACAGCGGTCTGCCCCACTCCGGGGTGTTTGCTGACTGAGGTCTGCTCAGAGCCATGTGGGATTCTTGCTCCTTTCTCTGTGACATTTCAATTGTGTTTCTAGGGGCTTGGGAGGTAGCTCAGCTTGCCTAGCATTCATGAAGCCCTGGGTTTGAATCCCAGCATCACAAAAAATAGAACAAATTAAAATAATAATCACTCACGTTTCTACTCTAGACACAGACCTGATTTAGCTTGCCAGGGGATTCTGAGGTTGCCTCTTCTCTCCCTTGGAGGACAGGGGACTTCTCTGTCCAAATATTCCAGTTGAAAGCACCGCCAGCATTCTGAAGGTGAGACACTGTGCAGTAAACCCCAGGACCCTCTGGGGGGCCTTTTGCCCACCACATCAAGCTAAGCTGCTCCAAGGCAGGACTTCTCAACCTCAGCATGATTGACATCTGGGGCCAGATAACTCTTTGTTGAGGGGTCTGTTCTGTGCATTGCAGGGTGTTCAGCGTCCCTCAGCTCTACTCCCTAGAGGCCAGGAGCATCCTCTGAGGTATGACAACCAAAAATGTCTCTAGACATTGTCACATGGAGGCAGGGGACAAAATCACCCTCTTTTGAGACCTGCTGCTCTAGAGGAAGGAATAGAGACCCCAAGAAGGAGATCCAGGAAGTAATAGATGGAACCAGGCTCCAGGATAAGGAATGGGCAGGATTAGGAGAGCAGAGAGAAGAGGGACTTGGAAACGCCCAAAGAGAAAAGAAATTGGGAAAATAAAGAGTTGCTTAAATAAGATATTCAAATGCTGCTCTGTAGCATGCTATATAACCTCCCTCTTTCATTGTCTAAGGAACACCTTCATCAAAAATCTGCACTGTTGTGCTTAGGGTGTAGATCAGTGGTGTAGCACCTGCCTAGCATCTTTAAGGCCCTGGTTTCACTCCTTAGCATCCCCTAAACAACAGAAAAATTGACATTGCTAATCAGTGCTTTGGGTGTCTGCTGTGCCCACCCCTTCCCTGAATGGACAGAGTCCAGCCCAAGAGGCCTTGTTACATTCAGGCTATGCAGAAACAGTAACTATTCCAAAGTCTGGAACGGATTACTGAAATTTTTGTTTTGTAACAAGGATTGAACCCAGGGTATTAAACCACTAAGCCACATCCCCAGCCCTTTTTATATATTTTTTATTTTGAGACATGGTCTTGGCTATGTTGTTTAGGGCCTCAATAAGTTGCTGAGGCTGGCTTTGAACTTGAGATCTTCCTGCCTCAGCCTTCCAAGCCACTGGGATTATAGGCATGTGCCACCATGCCCAGACTGAATTTTTAAATATACAATTTTGGACCAATTCCATATCATCCATCATATGTCATACTTGATTTCTAACTATGCTTTTCCACTGGAAGAAGGCATGAGGGGACAAACAACAGGACAGCTGGCAACACCCATGGGCAGATCAGGCATTTGAACACTGTCAATCATGTGCATCATGGCCAGAAAGATTGTGCATTTGGGACTGGATGTGAGTCCCCCATAACATCCAGGTCTCCCATTACTTTTTCTCCCAGCACCCTGGGAGTTTCCCTCTCAGACACAAAATTTGCTGAAAGTCTCCCTCCCCTGCCCTAGGCAAGCACAAGATGGGCAGGGGCCATGTCTCTTCCCTTTATCATTCAACCCTCCCACCCCCGCCACCCTCTCTGGGCCTGGCACATGGTGAATGCTCAAAACACGTCTGTTAAATGAATAAATGGATGACATCCTGGAGCATTCTTAACTTCCCTGATCAGTAACATCAAAGATCACCTCCTTAAATCCCGAGTTCAAAGTCAGCCTCAGCAACGGTGAGGTGCTAAGCATCTCAGTGAGACCCTGTCTCTCTACATAAAACACAAAATAGGGCTGGGGATGTGGCTCAGTGGTCGAGTGCCCCTGAGTTCAATCTCTAGTACCAAAAAAAAAGATCACCTTCTTTGGGAAGCCTTCGTTGATTCCTTTTTTTTTGCCGGGGGTGGGGGTGGGGGGATAGGGGAGGTATTGGGGATTGAACTCAGGGCCACCCAACCACTGAGCCACATCCCCAGTCCTATTTTATGTTTTATTTAGAGACAGGGTCTCACTGAGTTGCTGAGTGCCTCCCCGTTGCTGAGGCTGGCTTTGAACTCATGATCCTCCTGCCTCAGCCTCCTGAGCCACTGGGATTACAAGTATGTGCCATCACACCCAGCTGCCTTCCCGGATTTCTCCCAGCAGAAACAATTGCACTATGTACCCACTTGGTTCATACTCTTATCACAAATGTGTGACAGTTCATACTATTTGCTTGTTTTCTGCCTTTCCTGTCAGAATGTAAGCTCTCCAAGGACAACTGTGATGTATCATATCTTACCCGTCCTACCACCAGTGTTTTGAGCATGGCAGATAATCAATAAATGTCTGCTCAACACAATAATCAATAAATGCTCTCCTCTGTCTCCATTTCAAACCCTAGATATCAAAGTTCAGATACACTGCAGTTCAAGTGCCTTGACAAAACCCAGAACCAAGAGCTGTTTTGGAATCAACTTTCTAGTCCTTGGCCACAGGGAAAGGACAATTTGCCCAGTCCCTCAAGAAGATGAGCTGGCCTGGCTGGCTGAGTGGCAGGCAGACAACGAGAAGGTCTGTGATGATCCATGGTCTGAAGGCAGAATGATGTGTGAAACTTTAGCCCCATTATCCCCACTGCTACAGGGCTCTAAGGAACTTCTGGAGGCTTCTGTGGCTCACCCTGCCCCCACCCCTACCCACACTTCTGGATCAGAGCCCTAGGCCAAAACAGAATCTGTGCTTGGGAGAACTACAGGACACTGCTGAGCATCTGCAGACTTCTCCACATCACTGCCTCCAGTCACTTGGAAAGGGTGCATCTAGGCCTCCAGAAGGAGACCCCAACATCCAAGCACACATGGAATGCTGAAGCCTGCTCACCAGAGCTCCTGCGAGAGAAAGCATAGCCCAGGGCACCTGCAGAGGCTGATCTAGCCCGGCTCTTGAGCTTTGCTGCCTACCTGGCCAAAGTTTGGGGCGAGGGTGCTTTCCGGAGAGGGTCTGTCCCGGGCTGGGCCCTGCTGCTCACTGCAATCCAGTTGGATCAGGCTGCGGCATTCCGGGTGGCAGGTGAATTTACAGTCTGGAGGAAAAGAACCAGAGAGGTATCAGGAGCCAGGCAGCAGCTCTACTACTTCTGTCCAGAGAAATAACCTGGGCGATCACATTTAGTACCTAATGAAGGATAGTGCAGGAGGGCAGTGGTGGGTGGGAGGCAGGTAAGGGTGAAACTCTGCTCTGTGCCAGTTAAGTGCTTTACACCTGTGCACACTTCTCTCACCTGCCATACTTTGTGTGACCCTGTAATTGTTACTATTGGGGCCTTGGGACTTCCTCATGATCACACTGGCTCCAGACTGGTGCTCTTTCTACTAATTCACACTAGTCACCAGGGGCCACAGATCCCTGGGGGAGGGCTCAATGTCGCTGGACTTCATTTGGTCAATCTGTAATATATGGATTTAGTTGCCCTGTCTGTGACACAAAGCTATGCACAGGTATAGGTGAGGATATGTCTGAAAGAATTTAAAGTATCTCCAGAGACAAAGCCGTTCTCATCAGAGGAAGGGCTGTTAGGACTCTCAGACCCTGCCCAGTCCAGAAATGCTGGGATGGCCACTCTAACCCAGTTGAGATCCTACCAACAACAACCCAAATTGGGGAAAAAACACACATGCCATGAATGATGTTCACTTCCAACAGAAGCAGTAACTTAATGACTAGAGTTGAAAAGAGCCTGGGGAACTCCCTTAGAGATAGGGAAATGGAGGCCCAGAGAGGTTAAGTGAAGTGTCCAGTGACACAGCTCACCAGGGCTGAGCCTGGGCTGCTGATATTTTCCATCTTTCTCAAGGGCTCCCTTTGGAACCTCCTTGGCAGAAGAGAGATGAAGTCAAAGGGCCCAGGAGACTCTCAGACTCAGCCAGAAAAGGGGGATGGGTGAGGTGAAGGAAAGAGTGGCAACAGAAGAAAGCAATACAAGTGCTCCCCCCAGACAAAATGCTCAGGTCTGAAGTGTAGTGCCCACAGATGGCTGTGGGTCAGTCATAACTGCTTGTCCTGGAGATGCCACAGTTCAGCCAGAAGGCCCAGCCATCTAGGTGTCAGGGTTTCTCTTGAGTTTCTCTCCTGATTGTGAAGTCTGGTGCATGGCTGGGGAGGGTGGGTTTTGTGGCAGGGGACACCATAGCCTGGATTTGCTTGGATAACCTGAGAATTAGGAAGCCACTTGTTTTAGTCAGATTTTTTGCTGCTGTGACTTAAAGATCCAACCAGAACAACTGTAGAGGAGGAAGAGTTTATTTGGGGGCTCACTATTTCAGAGGTCTCAGTCTATAGACAGCTGGCTCCATTCCTCAGGGCCCAAGATGAGGCAGGGCATCATGGTAGAACAGTGTGGCAGAGGGAAGCAGCTCACATGATGATCAGAGAGCAGAGAGAGAGAGAGACTCCACTCTCCAGATATAACATATACCACAAAGCTATGCCTCCAATTCCCACCTCCTCTAGCCACACCCTACCACTTCAGTTTCACTCAGTTAATCCCTATCGGGGACTGGGTTAAGACTCTCATGACCCAATCATTTCTCCTCTGAACCTTCTTGCATTGTCTCACATGTGAGCTTTTGGGGGACACCTCACATCCAAACCATAACACTACTCTTGGTTGAGAATGACTGAGGCACCCTGAGACTCTTTCCTTCCTTCTAACAAGGTCCCAGAATTCTGCACATTTGGTCTGTTTTTAAAGCTCCCACAGTACACTCTGTCTTGGGATAGGGGGTGGTGGCTGTTCTTTTGCCCACTCATTTGAGGAATCTGGGATGAGACCCCCACTCTCCCCAGCTGCTCTCTTTCCTCACATCCCCAAAGAGGAGCACCTGGGCCACATCCCTTGTGTGGAATGCAGGGGAGTATCCCAAGCAATGTGGAGACACTCAGGGATTCCAGGAACCTGTAACCTTCTTCCTCCATAGTCTAAATCTCCTGGCCACTTTCCTGGGATGTCATTTAGAAGCTCTTTGCTATTATGGGTTACATATGAGGTATCCCTGCACCACCCTGCAAAAGCTCATGTATTAATGCAGGAATGTTCAGAGATGAAAGGATTATATCATGGGAGCTGTAACCAATTTAGTGGATTAATCCATTTGATGGATTAATAATTTGAAAGGTCTACAGTACTGGGTGATAACTATAAGTAGATCAGGTTTGGCTGGAAGAAGTACATCACTGAGGGGTGTACCTTTGAGTTTTATATTTTGTCCTTGGTGTCTCCACACCCTCTCTCCCTCTGCTTTCCAGCTGCCATGAGCTGAACAGGTTTCCTCCACCACACCCTTCTGCCATGATGTTCTGCCTCACCTCGGGCTCCGGGCAATGGAGCTTGACCAAACATGGACTGAAATTTTGAAACCATGAGCCCCCAAATAAACTTCTTCCTCTAAGTTGTTCTTGTCCAGTATTTTGGTCACAGTGACAAAAAGTTGACTAATCCAACTGCTTGTCTCCCTCATGCACCAAGATGAAGCCCGCAAATGTCTTCCTTCAGACCCCATGAGTTTCTAGGCTCTCCTGACTCTTCAACACAGAGGCCCCTCTTCTCATCTGGAGATGGAATCAGGTGGTCAGTTCTCTGAAGCTTTACCAACCCTACCTGCAGGTGCCCAACTGTGTTTCTGAAACCCCCAGTAGAAGATCTCCTGCTCAGCACAAAAACAGCCTCACCCCTCATGGAGGAGGGCACAGAGGGACATGCAGCCAAGTTATTCTGCCTGCAGTGCCCAGAAATGCCAGGACTTTTTTTTGATAATGTAGCCCTGAGGTCAGAGCCCACAAAGGCCAGCATTGTTCCAGGTTCCGGCCCTGGAACACACCTGTAGGGCTCCTGGTCACGCTCTGAAGGATAAAGAATGCTCCAGGGATGCCAAGAAGTGGGAATGAGGAAGAGGAGGAAAGATTGGAGCTCCCCTGGCTTCCCAGTGAGCAGGAGCCCCCCATCAGCTTACACCTCAGCAAGGCTTTTGGAAGCAGAAAGCTCTCTCTTCCTCTTAGTGCCTTGTGTGGATGACACATGCACTCCATGACCGTCTGTGCCTCTGGGTCACCCTTGCAATTTCCATCTCTCCCTTTCTTTCTCTCCCTCTCCCTCCACCCCCGCTCTCTCTCTCTCTCTCTCTTTCTCTCTCTCTCTTTCATAGACACACACACACAGAGAGAGAGAGAGAGAGAGAACACCAAAACCTCAGAAAGATCTCTTTACAGGCCTGACACTGAGCTGGATGGAGCCAGGAACAGAAGACTCCAGGAGGAGGGTTTGGGAGTCTAGGAAAAGAACTTGGAGGCACTAATGACTTTGTTCCATCAGACCATATAATCACAGGCTGCTGCTGCAAAGCCACTGAAGCACGTCTTCATACTGCCTGGCCTCTGGAAACTCCAAGGCAAGGGCTTTTGGGCCAGACACGATGAGCTGTCAAAGTCCCATGCCCTTTTCCAGCAGTCTGTGTGCTGTGAGTGGGGAAACCCACAGCATCCAAAGACAGGGCTGTGTCCCAAGGGACTGAGTGCTTAAGCCCCACAGACCTCCCTTCTCTCAAGCAGCTCATCACAGGGGTTGCCCTGCTAGCCCCTGCCCTTGGTATCCCAACTTCCTCCACAGCCTCTAATGAGTGTTCAATTTGGACAAGAGAAGAGAGAGTGACCCTGGGTGAAACAGGCCCCGGCAAGGGTTCAGCCCTCTCTGCACAGCCAGCACCATCATCTCTGGCTACCTACAGCGTCCATGGGCTGAGCCCGGGTGTCCACAGGCTGTGCTGGCCTGAAGGTGAAGATGAGTAAGAGAAGATCCCTGAGGAGCCAGCTAGCTGGGCCGACAGGTCATGCACAGGAAAACACAACCAATGAGCAGTGCAGCCCAAAGCAGGGACCTGACCATGGCTGTAGGGTTTGGGAAGACTGTTTGGACAGACACTTGGAGACAGAGCAGCCTAGGAATGTGGGGACACAGGAGGCTCTGGGGAGCAGAAATAGGTAGCTCAGATGCCTTCCTCACAGGGCCCAAGAGCAGGTAGGCTCTGATGTCACTAAATTGATGGAACAAGGGTCTCGCCAGCAAGAGACAACAAAAGATTAGGCAGCAACATTCCTGGGCAAGCACTCTACCAACTGAGCTATGTCCCCAACCCCACAATGTGGTTTCTTAAGGAAAAATGACATTTCTTTAGTATCGTCACCTATAAAATAGAATTATCCCTTCCCCTCTCTACCTTTTCCTTCCAGTTACAGCTCCTGTCCCCATTCCCAGGGGATGTTTTAAGGAAAATAAACATACTTCCAGGTTAATAAGAGGGGCCTATGGAAATAGGAGGGGAATATGAAGAGAAATGATGGAGATAAACCACAATAGAGGCCTCTCTCCCAAGGAAGTCGCGGCGATCAGATCTGGGATGGAGGCCCCTCCCTCAGGGACCAGGCAACTTTCATTTCCATGCCACCTGGGCAAATTACCATGAACTAGGCAGCTCAAAACACCTCCTTGTCTCCTAGTTCTGGAGGCTAGAAATCCAAAATCAAGTTGCTGGAGGGGCCCTGCTCCCTCTGAAATATGTAGAGGACCCTCCCTTGCCTCTTCCTGGCTTCTGATGGTTGGAGGGCAGTTTGGCATCCCTTGACCTATAGCTCCACACCTCCAAATTCTACCTGTATCTTCACCCAGCCCTCTCCCTGTGTTTCCGTCTTCACATGGCTGTCTTCTTGGAAGAATACAAGTCACATTGGACTAGAGGACCACCCTACTCCAGTATTACCTCAAATAATTACACCTGTCCTCTCCCTACTTCCAAATAAGGGCCCCTTCTGAGGTACTGGGGTTTAGGGCTTAAATATGTCTTTTTGTGCAGAGCACAGATCAACCCATGATGCAGACCCTGGGGCATTTTGGGAACACAGAGCCCTTAGGCCAAAACAGATAGGGGTTTCCATGGATACTTTCTCCAGAGATCAGCTGTGAGCTGGCAGGGCCAGGGGACCAGGGAGTTCTGGGCTGAGGCCAGGCCACCTGCCTTTCCCCAAGGGCTCTGCTCCTAGTTTTCACCACCACCTTAAATGAGGGGGTCAGGCTCACAGGCCATGGTAATCTATGCTCAGAGATGGCGCTAACTTCTTCCACTTCAACCTGGAGGAGCTGAAGCCAGCAGGTGGGACTCTGCACTAGGGAACTGGTTTTCCAAAATGCAGACGCTGCAAACTCCCCTAAATCCTCAGAGCTGCCAAAGTTAGTTTCTAGCCTATTCCAGTCACCAAATGCATGGATCATGCTAGGCACACACACTGCCATGTGACTCTGTAACCCAAGTGGCTAATTTTCTGACCCAAAGGCATGCCATTGAGAAGAAATTCTTAAAGCCTGTTGGTGGTGGAGGTGCAGATGAGATTCTGAGAGGACACACAGCTCTCCCTTAACTCTCCCCTCCTCAAGCCCAGGTCCCATGGATGCAGAGCCTGGTTATCAGGAGCCCACATTCCCCTGCTGTCACTCCCAGGTCAGGGAATAGCAGCTTCTCACCCTGCATGGACAAAGAGCCCTCTGAGGGTGAGGGGAAGCAGACAGCCTCTGAATCCAGGAGCCTCTGCCCACTCTCCAGGCACCCACAGCCTTCTGGGAGAAGGTCAACCTTAGAACAGAGTTGAAGCTGGGCGCGGTGGCCCACGCCTGTAATCCCAGCAGCCCAAGAGGCTGCGGCAAAAGGATAGCGAGTCCATAGCCAGCCTCAGCAAAAGTGAGGTGCTAAGCAATTCAGTGAGACTTTGTCTCTAAGTAAAATACAAAAAAAGGGCTGGGGATGTGGTTCAGTGTTTGAGTGCTCCTGAGTTCAATCACCGGTACCCCCACCCAGAAAAAAACCAAAGAACAGAGTTGACCCCCATCCCCTTTCCCCACGTTTTTTCAGGACCTGGACTGCACTACAGTGTAATAGACTTTGGGGAAGTCCTGGCCCCTAGTCTCCACTCAATCAGCTCTGTGACACTGGGTAAACTGCTAAACTTCTCTGAGCATAATTTTCTCTTAACTATAAAATGGGAATTATAATAATCAGTTTACAGGGCTACCCTGAGGATGAAAGGGGGTTCTTGATGTCAAGAGCTACATAAAAGGCTTAGAATGTGGAGGTCCCCTGTTAATAGTTACTTTGCCCCTCCCTTCCTCTACTCTGCTGTATGGGTTTCCTTCCCACCCCACCAAGCTCCTGGTGGGGAATCTATAGTCTCATCAGTCTTCCCCTAGCTAGTGACTTCCAAGACAAGCACACAAACAGTTTTAGTTTTAAAATAATGTGTTAGGTTCTACAAGGAAATATGGGGGAAAATAATATGTATTGGAAAATCAATTTTTATAAAAGTTTTTAAAGGTAAGAGTAAGGGTTGTCTTGATCCTCTTGGGACAGTCCTCAGTCAGTGGTGCCTGTCTCTGCAGCCTTCTCAGGCATTCCTTTGAGAATCCCCCATTCTTTCATTGGGGATCACTCCACTGGGCCTCTGGGCTGGACCAGCTATCGGGGCTCAAATACCACCCAGAGTGTCTCCATCACCCTCTGCTCCCCACCTGGCCCAGGCTGGCCCAGGTCTGCTCCACCTCATTCAGCTCTTGACCATCACCCTATAGCCTCTGCCCTGATTGCTCCTCTGCCAGGAAAATCCCTCTCCACTTGGCCCCAAGATCACCCCTCAGACCCCAGGCCTTCTCCAGCAGACCCAGTAGTTTCCTTTATAAGCACACTGACCTTCCAATCCTCCATGGCTCCATTCCTGCATTCCACCCTGTCCCCAGCCCTTTTCTCTGGGCTCTGCTCAATGTAGGAAAAGCCCACTCACTATTAAGCATTCAAAAGGCGTCTAACATGAATTGCTTGAGTGAATCGTGTGAGTCATGGTGTTTCAGCCTTGGTTGAAGTGGAGAGACCAAAGAGTGATCTGACACCAGCCTTGTGTCCTAACTCTTACTTACCCGTTAAGTGGAGGTGATAGCAGTACCTACTTTGTAGGGTTGCTGAGAAAATTAGAGATAATTATGTACATAACCATGCAACACCTGATACACACTAAGGTTTCAATAAATATTAGCTAGTCTTTTTTTTTTTTTTTTTGGTACTGGTGATTGAACCCAGGGGCACTTTACTATTGAACCACCTCCCCAGCCCTTTTTACATTTTATTTAGAGACGGAGTCTCCCAGAGTTGCTTAGGGCCTTGCTAAGTTGCTGAGAGTGGCTTTGACCTAGTGATCCTCCTGCTTCAGCCTCCTTAGTCTCTGGGATTACAGGTGTACACCACCACACATGGCTTAGCCACTCTTATTACCTGGCTAAAATCCAAGTTTAGTCTGGCCAGTGGTCAGAGTGCCAGGCATCTGAGGCCTTGATAGGCCTAGTCCACCAGGGCCTAGGGATCTCCCACAGACTTCTACTGAGTCCTGGTGCAACAAGTCCTAACACCTCTCACCTCCCACTGCACCTCATCCTCAGGCACAAGGCCCCAGGTGTCAGCTTCCTACAGAGAGGAGGTGCCAGGTGTACCTGGAGACAGGGGAGGAATAACCCTCTTCACCTTGGAGAGACCCCTCTGCTGCACCCTGGGACTTCCTTCCTCCCCTCCTTGTTGCTCATCCCTCTTTGACATTTGAATTTCTAAAATCTATTTTTTTTTGTAATTTTTATTTTTTTATTTAGAGACAGAGTCTCACTGAGTTGCTTAGCATCTCGCTTTTGCTGAGGCTGGCTTCAAACTCGCAATCCTGTTGACTCAACCTCCTGAGCCGCTGGGATTATAGGTGTGCACTACTGTGCCCGGCTTGAATTTCTAAAATCTTGCTCTAGTTTAGGGAAAGAGAACTGTTTAGCAACGTTGACCATGCCTAGTATTGAAGAGGATGTGAAGAAATGTCAGGCAGAGTTGGTGGCACCAACTTCCTGCAGGGATCTGTCCTGAGTGTATATTTACTAGGGTCTAAATATATCTTCACTAAAATTTTATTGCATCATTGTTTATGATAGCAAAATGCCAGAAATACTCCCATAGCCACCCACAGGGGACTAGTTACAGCTATGATATATATTTCAATGGAATACTATATAGCTATTATATAAAACAATGCAGATTAACATTGGTCCACACTGGGAATATGTCCACACTGTACAAAGAAAGAGGAAAAAGGTTGTTTTATGACCTATTATATAAAATACACATGTACTCATATATATATTATGCAGACAGATATCTGGAAGAAAAATCATGTGCTTGCTTTATGGATGAGGATTGGATTTCAAGTGTTTTTCCTTTCTTGCTTGCTTTTCTTGCTATTTTGTTTTTTGATTTTTTGTTCGTTGTTGGTACTGAGGATTGAACCTGGGGGGATTAACCACTGAGCCATATCCCCAGCCCCTTCTATTTTTTATTTTGAGACAGGGTCTCAATAGGTTACTTAGGGTGTTGCTAAGTTGCTGAGGCTGGCTTTAAACTCATGATCCTTCTACCTCAGCCTCCTGAGTCCAGGGTCTTGATAGGTTGCTTAGGGCTTGCTAAATTGCTGAGGCTTGCAATTCTGCCTTAGCCTTCCGAGCCGCTGGGATTACAGGCATGTATTACCATGCTTGGTCCCCAATTTCTTTATAACCTCAGCTCCTGCACATGTGCAGCCTCATCACTATCAACATCCTGCACTAGGGTGCTGCATATGTCACAGTGGATGATCCCACAGGTACATACCATTCTCACTGGAGCACAGTCTACATTTGGAAGAGGACTTTCTTAAAAAATATTTTCAGTTGTAGATGGAAACAATACTTTTATTTATTTTTATGTGGTGCTGAGGATCAAACCCAGTGCCTCATCTGTGCAAAGCAAGCGCTCCACCACTGAGCTACAACCCCAGCCCTACAGTTTACATTTGGGTTCACCCTCTGTGCTGTACAGTCCATGAATCTGGACATGCGTGCATTCTGATAGTACATACAGAGTAGTTGCACTTCCCTAAATATCTCCTGGGCTCCTCCTGCTCATCCCTCTCTACTCCAGCCCCTGGCATTTGTTCATCCCTAACTGTTTCCATAGTTTTGCCTTTTCTGGAACATCATAGAGTTGGAATAATACAGTAGATAGCTTTTTCAGATTGGCTTTTTCACTGAGTAATATGGATTTAAGTTTCCTGCCTTTCTTTATGACTTGATAGCTCATCTCCTTTTTTTTTTTTTTGGTACCAGGGATTGAACCACAGCCCCAGCCCTATTTTGTGTTTTACTTAGAGACAAAGTCTCACTGACTTGCTTAGAGCCTCGCCATTGCCGAGGCTGGCTTTGAACTTGCAATTCTCTTGTCTCAGCGTCCCAAAGTGCTGGGATTACAGGCATGTGCCACTGCGCCCGGCTTCATCTCCTTTTATTGCTGCATAATATTCCATTGTTTGGATGTACCAGGGGTTTTTGTTGTTGTTTGTTTTGTTTTGTTTTATCTTCTCACCTACCAAATGACATCCTAGCTGCTTCCAAGTTTTGATGATTCTAAACAAAACAGCTACAAGCATCCATGTTCAGGTTTTTGTGTGGACATGTTTTCAACTCCTTTGTCTACCCTGTTTTAAGCATGAGAAAGTTGAGACTTGAAGAGTTTAAGTGACTCACTGACAGTTTCACAGCTAGTAAGTGGCAGGGTTGGGCGTGGAAATCTGTCACACCTGGCTGCTTCTCAATAGCCATTTTCTCATTCCAATGTCCTTTCCTCAGAGCTGTCCCTCAACTTGGTCCTAGATCCCCTATTCTGTACTGCTGGAGGCCATGGATGGGCTTTTATGGGGATGGGAGTTAGGTGGCCTGAGGCCAGGAAGAGCCTGAGTTGAAAGATTTTGAGCTAAGAGAGCTTTTACCAGAAGTAACATAGCAAGTGACTCCTACCCCTGTTTCCACCCTGTTCTTGGAGGGTTTGGGAAGGGGCAGTTCATACCTGGATGGAACCTCCCAGTAAGCCAACTCTGGAGGCTACCTGGAAGTAGCCAGAAACTTCTGGAGGACCCTGGAAGTTTCTGACCGTGGTCCTTCAAGACCAGTCCTCCAGGACCCTTCTGCCTCTAGAACGCCACCTCTGGGTGACTCTAAACTACAGAGGCAGCAGCCAGAGGTCCTCAGCCTGAGTTCTTAGGGCACCTACAGCAGAGAAACAAGTTCTTTGGCCAAGGTCAAGCACCAGAAAGAAGCCGGATCTCGGTCTCCCCAATTCAAGTAGACACACCCTCTGCAGTCCTGCTCTCCACGACTTCAGAGTGGACGTGCAGTTCCCAGCACCAGGTGGCCCACAGACTCATACCAAAGCAAAGCAACTCATCAGCTATAAATCAGAAATCTTCCAGCACTGCTTGACGTGTATGTTAGAGGGCTGGTCTTTGAGAACAGGTGCAAGAGATGGGAACACTCAATCTGAGGCCAGGGAATGGAAAGAATCTGGCCTATGGAGTGATGGGGACTAGGATTTGAACCCGAGCCCTGCCTCTCATTGGACATGAGATATATAGGCAATTCTCCTTGCTTAAATATAGAATTCATTTGGCCTCAATTTCCTCATCTGCAAACTGTAATGAACAATGTCTTGCTTGTGGGCAAATCTATTGCCAAAATTAGAGAATGTATATAAAGCATCTAACGGTGCAGTGTCTGGCCCTTAATAAGTACTCAATAAATGGCAGCTGCCTTTTCAAAACTGTGGGGCTCCTGAGTTTTGATTTCCCTGATTTCCAGCTGACTCAGCATCGGATGCCAGTGAAAACCCCTTGATTTTCAGGTCCTCTTCTACTGGATTAAGGTCTACTGAATCTTGCAACTGGCCAGCTCACCTATGCTTCTCCCACATGCCCCGGCCTCCCTCCAAGCTCTGCTTGGGATGGGTCCAGAGGAGCAAGGCAGGGGGGATGGCAGATAGGTCAAGTTGATGAGTAAATGGAGAGACTGTGATTGCCAAGCTTGGCGGTCTGCCACCACTGCCAAAACCAACATGACCTATATGTTTTCCATACTTCTGGCTAAACTCTTAGTGAGGCCAGCAGTAAAAGGGAATGGAAACTCCTAGGGTCAGGCAGCTTGCTCAGGACATCTGCATCTTAACATTTCCAGGAAGGAGTCTGAACCCCAGCCCTCTCGAGACCCTATACTGTAGCTCCTTGTTTCACAAGACAGACCACCCCTGAAGGCTCTCGGCAGCCCCCACACTAGCCCAGAGGGCCTAGAGGTACACAACCGTTCCTTCCCACTACGAAACCCGACTCCATTTCCAACACACACACAGAGAATATGCCAGGGAGAAAGCCAGGAGGCCAACAGGAAAGGTCGAGGCAACAGTGAACAAGAGACCTAGAACTCTTAGGTCAGAGATTGCTGTCCACAGGCAGGCGGGCAGCTGGCTGGGCAGGGGCTGCTGACTCTGGGAAAAGCCAGAGTATGCACCTGGATATGGTCAAGTTTGGATCTGACATTCAGTTCCCATGTAAAACAGAGGGTTGGGATGGGCGGGATCCACTGAAGCTGGTCCTCCAGGTCGGGCTGGGGAGAGAAAGTGCTGGAGAGGTGGGGTGGAGACTGGGTGAGCCAAGGGCAAAAATCTGCTGAGTTGTTGTTCAGCAGACATTAAAGCAGATATCAAAACTCCCTGCCATGCTGGTTCCTACATCTAATGTCTTAGTTACTAATTCCCCAACAGGGGCCTCTTGTCACACTCTCAAGCAAGCTGGACATGTCTTCTGTGCCCCTTCCCCCAGACATACCCGGCTGGCCTAGCAGAAGTTCAGCACCCAGGCAGGCCTGCAGAGACATAATCCTGCCCCACGTGGGTGGCTATGGGTGGGTGTGCCTCTCAGGCAGTACATTAATCATCCATTTCCAACACAACCACAGGTCCCCAGGCTGGCAATACCAGCAGAGGCCTGGCCACAGCGCCCAGGGGTGCACGGAGGGGGTTGTTTGGGGAGGGAGAGAGGACAGTGCACAACAAGTTCAGACAGATGATGCAGGAAGGCAGAGGAGGAGCAGGTAGTGCCCACCGTGTGCCTGGTGACTTGGGGACCAGGGTCTGACCACAGGGCACTCTGTCCCCCTGGCTGGTTTCACATCACTTCACTCTATGGGGTACTGTACCCTGAAGCATGCCCCCTATACTGCCCTGTGTGTATGTATGTGTACAAAATCATAAACAAATTGAACAGTGTTGTGTCATTTTAGCAACTCATGCTTCAGCTTCAGAGAACAATATTAACTGACCCCTTCTAACAATGCTGGACCTCTGCTTCACATCTCTTCCACACCAACCCCCCTGATTCTTTTTTTTGATGTTTCCAACATTTATATAATTTTACATAGTTTTGACTATAGTGCCCATAGTTGTCAAGAACTTGCTTTACTTTTAGGGGTGGGGGCATAGCTCCATGGCAGGATACTCTGGGTTCAGTCCTCAGCACCAAAATAAAATCAAATCAGCTGTAGTTTTAGATCAATTCAGTCCTGTTAAGCTAAATTTTTTTAAATTCATCTTTTGGATGACTATTTCAGAGAGTATATATACTTTTATGTACAATATGTTTCCTAATGGCACTGCATGTGCCTTAAAGAACCTCCCTCTTATGACATGGCCTCATGCAATACAGGGTGTTGATGACAGTGATGATCAGGAGAATGTGGACAGAACAGGATGAGGTGAGCGGGTCTGCAGGCCCTTGGGTGCACATCGCAGAGCATCCCTGAGAATCTCTCCTTAGCCAAGAATGTCTAGAAATGGTGGGTTTGGGGAAGAAAGTAAAAGTAAATAGTTTGAGGTGGGGTGCCACGGTGAGCAAGCCAAATACGCAAATGAGTGGGGAGATTTGTCATCTGGACCTTCTGACACCACATCTGAAAAGGTCAGGTCAAATTTAGGACGTGGCTGTGCAACCAGAAGCGCAGTGACAGCATACTTTCTGAACCGGACAGTAACGTGTGCCTCCATCAGGATATACATGCTCAGAGCATGAAGCCATTTACGTGATCTGTCTCTTCTTTCCACATCTACCTGGTTCCTAGCCAGTTTTTCATTTGTGCATGCGTGCATTTATTGAGGGCCTACCCTAGGCCAGGTCTGCTGCAGAAACAGCCAGCTATATGATTTTGTGTGATGGGAAGAGGTGTATGCAAGGGTTTTATAGAGAGAAAGTTCAAAACAAATATAACTTGCTTTGACTGTTGCAAGAAAAACAGAGATCCTATTGCCAGAGCACCTCAAGGAAAGAAAAAAATATTCTAAACCATAGTAGACAGCTAGGTGTAAGGGAATTTAATAAATAGTGACAAGCCCACAGTGTCCAGAGCCAACATGGAACTGACAGATACCCTCTTGACCTCGGCCTGCTCTGTAGGGGCCTCCCCTGCTCTAGGCATGTGTCACTCTGCTCTGGGTGTAACAGAGACAAAGCAGCAGAGGTCCTCACCCCGACTCTGTTCCTCTCTCCCCATCCCTGGGGACCCTGAGAAGACAGAAGGAGTTCCTGAGTAGCTGGTGGAGAAAGGCCTGGGTTCTGGTAGTGAGGAGCATGTATGGAAAGAGTAGTTAAGGGAGGTTTTTTTTGGTTTGCTTTTTTATTTTGAAGCAGAAGGAGTAAAAGGCAGCCTAGCTTCTCAGTCGCCTGAAGTGCATTTTTGTGTCCTACAGACCCCAAAGATATGGATAGCCACACAGGCTTGAAAGGAGTCCTACCTGAGCAGACACCGAGTGCAGGGTGGCAGATGTGTGGATATGAATGCACACACAGGTGCATGTGCACAGGTATGTGTGGTCTAAGTGCCAGAAGGTAACAGGAGGCCAGAGGCAGACGGGTTCAGTTCTTGAAGAGACGACTAGTTTACTACATCCAACTGGTTTTTCCACACCTGCTTTGATGTCACTTGCAGCCATTCAAAGTGCCAACTGCCAACCAGGTGAGGCAGATTTTTTGCAGTGAGAAGAAAAGTAAATAGATGACGTCTGCGGCTAGCTCTCTGTGCCAGAGATACACAAAGGCTTCCTCACAGCTGCATTACTGCAGCCAGGACTCCCAGAGATTTCTGGAGAAACCCAGGCCTGTTTTTCACTGACCCCCTAGCAGCCTTTTAAAATGATATATGACTTGCTCCTTGGTGACATGCTTGTTTAGCTCCTAATGACACCCTGTGGGCTAATCTGGCTTTGCCTGTTAATTATGTGGTGTGGTAAACTCAATGACAAGAATTTTTCCAGAGAAGGTGTTTAAGAGTTTCATGTCCCTCTTCCACTTTTGCCTGGACAATCTTCAAATTCTACATCTTCCCCTGAGATGTGGGCAGCCAACTTTGACCCAGGGGAGAGGGAAGAACAGACAGCCATGTTGGAGGCTTGTCCATATGGCCTGAGGGGAGTAGTCACTGCAAGTCTTCCTGGGAGCACTCAATGGACTGCAGGGTGCTGGGCATCACATCAAATGTTTACCTCCAAAGTCACGTTTCATCTACCCAACACCAGTTTGAGGCTGGGATTCTTTGCTCCTTTCCATACATGGAAATTACAAAGCTCAAAGAAGTCAATCTCTATAAGGGAAGCCCAACAGCCAGAAACTGGTAACTCCAGGATCTACACTCAAGCGGGCCTGGCTTCTCATCCATTTTCTTAAATGCCACACCCCAGCTGCTCCTGGAGCCCTGAGAAGGAGGTGGAGACATTTCAGAAGTCCACTGCTCCATCATCTTCGAGCATCCTGTCTTGTCCTTTCCCCTTGCATCAGGGAAGTTCAAATGCTCACACAAGACAGCACATTGTAACGGCAGTCCCGTATCTGCCCTTAACCTGAGGCTACCACTCCAGATCAGATTGATTTTATTAAACCTATAACTCATTAGGATGAGTTACAGGTCACAGTAGGTATAGGCTATTGATGAGGACAAGTTATTCAGGCTGGATAAAGAATATTTGCCTCCAAATGGGGGCTAGGTCTAGTTGAATTAAAATTCTCCCTTCTCAACTGGTAAAGCCTTCATCAGAAATATATCTTTCATTGTCAAGATCCTATTGCTTTAAAAAAAAAAAAAAAAAAGATCCTATTGCTTTTTTAAACACTGCCTTCAGAAACTTAGCTCAGAGATGGTATTTCATTTCGGTTCCACCCCTAAGACTTGGTGTTGTGACCCAGCTGGAACCCCCTATTCCTAAATGTGTATGAGAATGGTGTAGAGAAAAATGGGGTAGGGAACCCAGAGGAAAGCTTATGCACTCCAAAGACTTCCAGTCATCAAAGAGAAGCAGTTAAGGTCGCTACAATGAGCAGATCCAGTTGCAAAAGGTTTCGGGCCTGGTTGTATAGCAATGCCCTTTGACAAGAGGCCCTACTTCTCTGTGCTGCCTCATCTATTAAACAGAATAATCTATTTGCTATTCCTACCATACATGGATCTGAAGAAATGAATGATATCAAAGTCAAATATAAATGCTTTGAGTCTTTGGCAGACAGTGCTATAGAAACACAAGAGGCGGGAGACAGTTTGATACAGCAAAAAAAACCTAAGGCTGGAAGGCAGGTGCCTGGGACCCCAGTCTTGGTGCTGCCACCAACAGGGTCTTGTAGGCCTCAGGAAGAAGAACAGTGGGAGAGCGGAAGATATATGACTTGCTACAGTCTCTTCATTTCCCACTCGCCCTTGTGCAATGCCCTGTTATCCTGTACTAGGCAAGGACCATTCTCTACCTAATTAGTGCTCAGAGAAGGAAATCAGTGCCTGAGGATTCCCGTGTATCTCCTCCAGCGAGGCACAGCCACATGCACCTCCACTAACCACACAGGTGAGGAAGTTTTGCCCAGGAAATGTCACTGCTTCTAGGTCCTGGGCAGGCTGACGCAGCACTTGTCAAAGTCTGACTCCCCTCGAAGCCACAGGATGAGTAGAATGGAAAATAGTAGCCTTCCAGGGTACCCAGATTCCACCAGCCTGGGGACCCTAATTACAATGAGTAGTTGGTCCGAATACCCAGCCCAGAAAAGGTCCTTAAAATCCATGGCCAATCCAAGGCTTCTGACTGTGTCCTTCCTGTCTGCCTGCTCACCCCAAGCCAGCCAAGGAGGCAGTCAGTACTGGTGCCTTGGTCCCAGCAGAGTCAGAAGGGTCAAGGCGTGGTGCGGCACTCAGCATTAATACCAGGCTGCCTGTAGGACCCTGCACTCCTTTCCTGTGAGATAAGCTACTAGGCTGAAGCCTGAGAACCCAAGCACCCCTGCAGATCCCCAGCTGGAGCAGGTAGGACCTACCGTGAGCCCGCTGGACCTCAAACCTCTGCAGCACCTGGAGCTTCTCTGACAGTGAGCGGCTCTTCTTCGGGAGCCTGCAGAAGAGCCGCTGGAGGCGCGCAGTGACCCGCCCAAAGCATGCAGCTGCTGCCTCCTCATCTTGGCCCTCGGTCATCCAGTCTGCAGATCAATAGCTCTTCTCTAGGTCTGGCATCAGAGTTAGGTGCCAAGGGGAGGACTCTGGGCCTCATGTGACCCGGACAGGCACCTGGGACTGCAGGCTCCAGCACCAGCACAGACTGACCAATGCTGCCTCCTTCCCTCCACCTCCCCCAATGGAAAACTTTCTATTTCTGGGGCTTTTAACTTGATAAGATAAAAATGCCCCCACCAAACAGGCTGCAGGAAAAGAGCCTGCCCAAGAGCCTCACTTCTCAGTCGCGCCTGAGTCTGAAAATCAATGTCTCCAAAGTTTCGACAGACAACAGAAGTGATCGGTTACTTCACACCACGTGCCCAGCCCAGGAGCTCGTTAATGGATTTCTTTGGGGGTTGGTGGATTAATAATGCTTCACCAGCTGTCTGGACTCCTAAGGGACAACCTGGGGCTAACTCACATCCTCCTGTGCTCAGGAGCGGGGGAAGGGCCCACAAAGGAGGCCGTGTGGCTTTGAGAGAGTCAGGCCATTCATCTGAGGTCAGATACCTGAGCACAGAGGAGTTGACATGCAAAAGGATGTGACCCTATAGGCTGCAGGAGGGGAGGACACAAAAGGAGAAAAGATCAGACTCTCACAAAAATGGCAGAAGTATTGAACTCTTGTCCTAAAATGGTACTCACAGGGTGTCCCCTCACTCTGACCCAGAAGTGGCCAAGCATTACAGGAAAAGTCCGTTGCCCAGGAAAAGAGAGAGCATAGGCTCAAGATAGGTAGCAGAACCTTCCAGAAGGCCACTGGAGATGGGTGCCTGTTCCCAGGCTACTCAGAGATCCCAGGCTTCACCTACAAACAGCCAATGAAGGAGGAACACTTGTCCTTTAACCAGAGGACACAAACTTCAGGGACTCATGTACTTGCAGAATCCTGGCTGAAGATTCATGTACACATCTGTGCTCTGGTCACCTAGTGCCAGGTCCAGGGAGTCAGCACTTCTGAGTTTAGATGTGAGCCACGCTGTTCCCCATGCAGCCACCAATCTCTGGCTCAGCTCCCTGTACTGTCATTTTCTACAAGGTCAAAGAGAACACTGAAGGGCATCCTGTCCCAAAGGCCATCATCCTCAGAAGAGAATGTTGGTAGAACAAACCTAAGCTGCACTCTTGTCCCCCAAGGAGGCTCCCCGATCACTTGCCCTTCTCAGAGAAATCTGGCCAGAAGGTCCCCATTTAGACAGCCCTGCTTCGGCACTTGGTTGCAGTAGCAATAATGTCACATTTAAATTTAATATTTAAATAAAAAACCTGTAAACAATGTGACATTATTGCTACTGTCTTCTTCTCCCTAATGCTTCCTTGGGGAGATTGGGATGCCTGTAGGGGTATGTGTTTGGGGAGGTGTTTAGTTTACGGAGCAGCCTCTGCACCAGAAAAGCATCATAAGTGTGTCCAGATCCTTTTTTTTTTTTTGGTGGTGGTGCTGGGGATTGAACCCAGGGTCTCATGCATGCTATTAAAGCACTCTACCACTGAGCCACCTCTCTAGCCCCTAAAATGATTCTTGGGACCATCAAGCAAGGGGTGGGAGCCAAGGTTCCCTGAGATCTCCAAGAGAGTCCAGGAACTCCTGCTGCCTGGGCACAGGCAAGGGCATACTCCCTCTGTGGCCCTCAAAGAAAAGAGCACACACATGCTGGGAGAAGTTTTAAATATGAGCAATGGGGGGAAATCCCTCCTGAATGCCCCATTTGGGCTCAAGGATAGACCAACCTCACTTTTGTCTTCTCCTCAAAACAGAGCTGTTCTTTCTTCCTTCTTCTTCTTTATTAATGTAATGGGGATGGAACACAGGGCCTTGTGCATGCTAGGCAAGTGCTCTACCACTGAGCTACACTCCCAGCACCACAACACAATTATTTAACAAATTAGGCCCCTGGAGAAGCCAGCAGAAAAGAATTGACAGAGCCTGGGGACAGGACTTTGGGAGGCTCTAGATCTTCATGCCAGATCCTTGAGAAACTAGATCAATGTTACACTGCCGGGATGGGCTGGGAGGAGCACCACCTACAGGCAGGGGAATATCTACAATGACCTCTTGCTGCCCTGATGTTCAATCATTAACTAGATGGCCTCCGTGATGAAGGGAGAGTCGGCCAAGAGAATTTGAAACAATGACCTTCACCATCTTAATGGATGGGGGTACAATATATCCTCACCTCAAAATGCTCTCTTTATAGAATAAAGCCACTGCCAGATTGCTTTTAAAAAACACTCCCCACTAGAACACACATTCACTGACAGCTTGCTCAATCCATCCTCTCGAAACTCTCAGGTTACAGCTGGAATCTGCTATTCCATTTAAACACTAAGTCATCTCTGGGGCTTTTGGATTTTTAATACTTTCTTCAGTTGCACAAAGACATAATTACTTCAACAGAAACCACCAAATATCCAACTTCCACTCAACTTGGATGGAAAAATCAACCTCCTTCAAGTAAGCCAGGAAAGTGGGTGATGGTACCTGTCCCAGTTGTGAGCCTAACCCAGGGAAATACACGGATGCAGAGTTGCTATTCTCCATCGGGCCACATTACTGCCTAGGATTAGAGCCAGAGGTCCATTTTCCAGTCCCAAGCTAACCCTTCTCACCCTAGCTGTCCCTTCTAGGATCTGATTTCCCTAGTCTGCTGATTTCCCTTTGGTTCCTGGCTAGTCCTGTGTCATGAACCCTGACAGCTGGATCGTAGCAGGGAGGAGGCAGAGAACAGGGAAGATATTCTACCTGCCTTTCCCTGCCTGTAACGTTCTGGCAACAATGGGGAGGGTGGGAACCAGGGACACTCACTGTTTCTTTTACCCTGAGATTTAGGAAAACTTCAGCCTTTGTTTAAAGATCGTATGATTTGTGCATGCTGAAGATCCACTTAAAAACTGAATGTCGAAAACGGGTTGAAGTTCAGCCAACTCTCAATTATCCAGGCACTGACTGGTGGCCTTGCAGCTGGCTCACAACCCCTGGGCACTTCCTTTCTTCCCTGTACCTCTTTCTATTATTATTATTACTTTGGACATTTCAGTATTCATTGGCAGAAGGGAGAAGTCACTTGACTTCCCTGAATGCTGTGTTTCCACATCTATGAGATGGTCACGATTAAGGCAGCTCTGCCTACCTCACTAGGGAACTGCAGGGCTCAACAGAGACAGTGCACGTGACAATGCTGTAGATTCAGCCAGTGCAGCAGAGGGCCCATTTGCTCTCACCATTTCTTGGCCATTTCCAATTCTTCTTCCTTTTTGGACAAAGGATAGAACCCAAGGGGTTCAACCACTGAGCCACATCCTCAGTATTTTATTTTATTTTATTTTACTTTACTTTACTTTATTTTATTTTATTTTATTTTAGACAGGCTCTAAGTTGCTGAGGATCTCCCTAAATTGCTGAGGCTGGCTTTGAACTTGTAATCACCTTGCCTCAGCTTCAGAGATGCTGGGATTACAGGCATGCACCACCACATCTTGCTCTAACTCTTCTTATTCCACATGAATGTTCCTATTGTAGCAGGTTCACAGAATACCAACCTGGATTTTGAACAAACTCAATGATAATTCTTTCCCAGATTTACATCCAATAGAAACAAAATATAAAAGGATAAATCCTTTATGGGCCTTTGGGCCTGACTTTAGGAACCTGTCATCTGATTTCTTAAAGGTCCATGTAATCCAAATTTTCATTTTCTAGTAACATCTGCCAACAGCCACTGCAGGCATGTGGATAAGATCTGTCCCACTCTGGAAATGTGTTTGCTCAAGAAACAGGGAAGGGGGCAGAAGGTGGCATGTGGTTCCTCCACTGAAGAATAAACATGACCCAGCCCTCTGTGGTTACAAGTGAGTGTCATACTTGGTCACCCACCTGCCTACCCGGTGACACACAGGACTAAACAGACTGGATGTTGAACATCACCCTCTTATAAATCCTCAGCACAATGTCATCTCGAGGTTTCCCCCTGATGTCCTCAAATAGACCCAGAGCAGTAGGTGTAGGTAGGAAAATCCTAAAGAAAATCTGAGGCCTGCTTCAGCTCCCAGGGGTCACGGGACCCCTCAGCCAAAATGAGTCCTTCTCCACCAGGAGGCTGGGCACATGCCACAATGCCAGGAGGGACTCTACTGCACTTCTTCCTTCCTTCCTAAAGGGCAAAAAGAGAATGAAACTTTGGAGATTACCCTGAGAATGCATCTCTCAGGGACCTTTTCTACTCGTGGAACCACCAGCAGGCTAAGACAGGTTCACTTTAGTCAATGACCACTCCATGGAGAGGCCTGAGGTCCACCAGGCTCTGCCCATGTCTCTTCAGCATGGTGTGTGTGGGGAGGTGTCAGAAAAGACTGAAATTCCACCCTCCCATGGGGGTCTGAGGAAAGAAAGTCTTGACCTTTGGGGCAGGGTACCCATGCTGTGCCCCAACACTGATTTTATTCCATTATCCCAGTGTCCCCAGGGCTCCAAGCCTTCTGCCCTGACATCACTGCTTTAGCCTTCTCCTTCTTTCCCCAAAGCCCCAAATCTGGCTCCCTGCCTTCTCCAAACCCTGAGCTCCAGCCTGGAACATGTGAAGAGAAGCTTGCCAGAACTTTTGGGAAAAAAACCCCAAAGTGACTAAATGCAAAACCATCTTCCCAGCTTCGGCTGCCGCCAGCACTTCCCGACCCAGCCAGGGCAGAGCAGCAGCAGAGTCCAGCGGGAGGGGTGGGCAGCCAGGCTAAGCCAGAGCAAAGAGCATCCAGCACACACACAGGCCTGGATCTGCAAGCTCAGATAGAGAAGCCCGCATGAGCTGGTGCTGGCTGAATGGGAGCAGAATGGCTAGGGGATGGGGAGTTGTTCATATGCTTTGCATACCCACAAATACTCACCCTCTAGAAAATACTCACTTTGCCATCCCAGGAATGCAAACAGGAAGGGCCTCTAATGAGGCCAGAGATGTGTTTACAGGTTCCTCGCTTAGCCGTAATAATACTCTAGGCAGGGCAAGGGTGATAGGCAGCTGCCCTCCATGGGGAAATGGAAGAGTGAGGGCGGGTGTGAGAAGCCAGAGAGAGCACTTGGGATGCAGGAGTGCGGACCTGACTACGGCTAGGCCATGCCATGTGGCTTCTGACACAGGGGTGCTGGGCACAGGGCCCCAAAGAGGGAAATGGCTTAAGGGCCTGAGATGGCCCCAAAGCCTTCAAAGCGTGTCAGAATTAGCCTACCTGAGAGGTAACTAACCTCACTGCTGCACCTAGCAAGGTGGACAGGCAAGTCCTGGACAGGTGACTCCCTTTCAACAAATGTGAGATTTCAGAAGCATCTTCACTCCACCCTCATGAAGTTATTTTGAGAATGAACACAGCAGCATGAAAACATCTGGGCTCTTCAGAGAAAAGCACTACTGACATGCGAAGAATTCTTCCTTCGCAGACCTGGCTGGGCCTGGCTCCAGTCAGACCCACACCCTCCCTGACAGGATGAATTCTCTCCATCAGCCAGTCAGGGGCCCTGGGGCTGGACTGGGGCTGTCTTTTTCTTGTCACTCAGGGCCTACCTTCCAGGCTTGGCACAGGCTGATTCAAAAGTAAACTTGGGGAGAAGAGAGAGAATCCCAGATCCAACCAAACCTCAGTGCTGAGGGGAGATGTCAGTTCACTCCCATCTAATAACTCTGCAGGATCAGCAGGCGAACAAACACATTCATTACCAAGTCTAATTAGGCTGGCAGACAAGTGGCATTAATCATTTTTGACTGTACCTGTGATTCAAGCCCCTCACACTCCATAATCAGAAAATTTCATGCTCTGATGAATAGGGGGGGAAATTAAGCCCACATTTAATCCTTTCACTTTCATCTTTTGAGACGACAGGAAGCCGGGAGGAGAGGAAAAACAGGGGATACAGAGTGAGGGGCTCAGAAGCCTCTGGAAAGCAATGAGTGTCCTTTTCCTATCCCCTAACACATACTCTCCAATAGGACATGTCCCAAGAAGAAGACCCTAATTAGAGCCAGGGTAGGGGGAGGGAATGAGGGTGAGGGATTTCCACCATCCTTAACAACAAAACAACCATTTCCATGCTTAGTTTTCCTAGACTCCAAAGGCAAGCACGAGTCTAAATCAACAAGAACACCAGCACACACTTCACCACTGGGAGCGCCAAACAAACTCTTTTTGGGTGCCCATGGTAAATACAGAAGCCTCTAGGACACCAAAGGACACTTTCCAAGATGTCTGCAATGAAGACCTTTCTCTGCTGCAGGAAGAATCAATGACAGTGTCCCAGTAGCCTATTTTGCAAAGAACCCGTAACAAGGGATAGATCTGCAGGATCAGTGGGCTCTCACATGGGTCATTCCAGTCCTGCAGAGAGTCTAGTTAAACCCAGCCATTAATGCAGTGACAGGAACTAGAAAGCTCTGACAGGGACTCTATGCGACATCAGCCACACTCAATAAGAAAAGGTGCTGAGCGCTTCACGGTAAACACCTTACTCACACCATAATTAGTCAATCATGGAGGGGGAGGTTAGGAGGATGCGCCCCAGGGCCCCCTTTCAACTCTATCATTCCAATCCTTTAACACATCATGGATCTGAAAATCCGCCTCTGGAGAGAGACTCTGACTCTAGAAGGTACATGGTGGTCACCTGCAGTGTAAAAGGGATGTCTAAGTGTCTCCTCCCCGGCTGTGTGAGCTAGACTTAGGTTCCTCAACTGCCAGATCAGATCATTCCCTGGCCCAGGATGGCTGACACATTCACCAATTTAGATGAAAATTCACACATTCAAAATTTAGATGAAAGGTAAAGTCATCTCTATGTGCCTTCTACAAAACTAAGAGTCCCTGACTCCTAAGGGACAGTCCCTGAGAACAAAGCCAAAGGGCAGCTGGCAAGTTTTGCAGTTGATTTCTTATTGTCCATTCCCTCCTGGAATGCTGGAAGTGGATTCTCATCCTTTCCACCCCCCACCCCAAAACACGCACATAGTCATATAACCTTTATTCTCTCCCCCTCTCTCTCTCATATATATATATATATATATATATATACACACACACATATATACCAATCCCCACTGATATCCCTCTCTAACAAGTGTGATTTCTTTGATCCTATAAATTAGTATTAACTCTAAACTTTTTTGTTTGCAAATCCAACAAAGAGCTTAGTTACAGACCTTGAAGTAGAGGGAGCTTAAGTTAGGCAGGCAGACAGTGCAAAGACAATTTTCTAAAGCTTCCCTTATTAAAAAGCCCATTTGCCAACATGGCTCTCACCCAGTGTCCACCTCCTGTGCAGACAGATGTCATTCAGGTTCCCAGGGCCCTTCTATTTGTTTCCAAGAACAGGGAGATTTAATAGCACAAACAAGCAAACCACCTTTAACTTCTACTTATTGAAACTACGCCTGGCACTTTACAGGTTGCAGGTGGTACACAGACAAGGAGCCAATGTCCCTAAGCTAGCCACAGAAGGGTCTCAGCCACTGGCATTCTGTAAGGATGCTCCTTTGCCACAGCAGGCTCTGGGCAGGAGTGCCATTTCTAGAGGACATTCTAGAGGAACTTTCTGGGATGCTTACAGCACTCATTTCCCCATGCAGCTCAGCAAACAGGCAGTTTGAAAATTGCACACGCTCCTTAGAAAAGCAATCCCAGAAGGTATCACAAGTCCAGGCTAGTTGTTATGGCTGTTGGATGGGAGGGGATAATAGTAACATTCGTATTGAATTAAATGTCCATTGTACTTTGCTATGAACTGTTTGAAGCATTTTATATATACAGGATACATCTACTGAATTCTCACATTACATGATGGAGTAGGTAAGCCTATCATCTCCGTGTTTTTAAACAGAAACAGAATACAGAGATGCACAGGGTCCCACAAAAACTAAGTGGAAGTCAGGACTCAAGCCCAGACTCTGGTTAGTCTGTGCTCTTCATCACTGCATAGTATTTTCTTTTAAAAGGTCTTTCCTCTGCTGGTGTGTGGCGGCAATTTTGGAAGCTCAGGCAGGAGGATCACAAATTCAAGACCGGCCTCATCAACTTAATTAGATTCTATCTCAAAACTAAAAGGGAATGGGAATGTCACTTAGTGGTAAAGACCTTTGGAGTTCAATCCCCAATACCAAAATAAATAAACAAATAAAAAGCCCTTTCCTGACCCTAGCTTTTCAAAATGAAAACAACCAACCTCATTATGGAATTAGACCAACTCAAAGCATGATACTCAGTGAGTTTGGCCTGCTAGCCAAACTTGCACATCAGAACATTTCTCAACTTTTCCTAGCCAGTCACAGGCTCAAGATTAGTTAAATATTAATAACAACAAAGAGAGATTCCTCTCTATAGCCCCTTGATTCCAGTCTGTTTCCTCTCTAGTGTTCAGACATCCCTGGTTGGAATCAAACCAACTATGTAGGGGGCCATGGAAGCCCAAGAAAGTGAAAAGACTTCACCAAATAGCAGAGGTACTACCCAAGGACCAGGGTCTCCCTGACAGTAGAAACCACTTACGGCCTAACCCAATGAAACAAGCAATTCTAAGGTGATGTGAAGATAACATCATTTAATCATGGAGTATCACACATATGCACATACAAAGACATCATTATTACCAAACCAAAAAATATCATAAAATGATGTGCAAAATGTTCAACAATAGATGTAATCCCCCAAAGTCTAAATACAAACAAGAATGCCAATGAGGCAGCTCTCCTGGGATTCGAGCACAATAAAACCCATTACAGTGAAGCCATTGCTTCTCTCCTGTGTATAATAAGGTCAGTGGATGCAGTAAAGTACCCCCCAGGACCCTCCAGAGGACAAAGGCCGCCAACATATTCCATCACATTGGATTCTTCTGTCAGGTTAGAGGCATTGGCCAAGTGGCAGCCCCTCCCCCCCACACCACATACCTCTATCTATAACTGTTGCTCTTTCCTTTTTAATTGGCACCTAAACTGTGAGATCTGGTGATGTAAAGAACAGCACCCACTTTTCCCTCCGATTGTTCCCTTCCACCTGACCCTGGCTTAGAGGCTGAGTTCTCCTTCCTGGCAGCCAGCTGCAGCAGGAGGCACACTGTGGGCTGCAGGGAGAGGAAAGGTAGGGCTTTCCTGACTTGCCAAGTCACCGCTGTTGTCCAGTGCTGCAGTGGGATGGGCGATGTGGGGCTGCTGTCATGGGGGACTGGCCTTTGCCGAAAGATGCAAACCACAATCCATTTCCAGAGATGCTTGTTAGAGGCTGTGCCATTGTCTGTGCTTTGTGCTTCTGATATTTAAAATATCTACATAAACACATGGCTGTGGATATCCTCTGCCAAACTGGCAACAGCAAATACAGGGGTGGGGGGAAGACACCTATTAAAGGAATACACACACCTTACTGTAGGAGGAGAAAATAATAAGCCCCAAGAAGACTGCAGCTTTGCTTAGAAAATCTCTACACTGTGTGCTCAGTGCTTTATAGTCAGGATTGAGAAAAGTGTGGCTGGGGGGGCAACCAGAGGGGCCTGGGAAGAAGGGACCCAGCAGGGAGTTGGATCATTTTTGGAGCATGATGACTGATGAGGGAACCCAGGAGGAGGAGGCAGGGCACAGCCAAACACTGGAGCAGAGTCCAAAGATTTGAAGGGCCAGAGGTAGAAGGCAGAGGTGGGTACAGGTCCAGGGTGACCTCAAGCACTTTTTCAACCTCACAGCCTGTTTCCATCCAAAGCTCAGCTAAGTCTCCTCCCTGTCCCAATAGGTTCCTCTGGAGCAGAGATCTGGGCTTGAAAGATAGGCAAACAAGTCATTTTTCCATTAACACAAAAAAGCAAAGGTCAAATGGTCACTTCAGTATCAGTCTCACAACCCTCTTCCAAGAATTCAAAACTAAAGCAAGAGGGTCCAAGGGAGACAACAGGATGACCTTCAGCCGCCCATCAACCCCAACTCGCAAGCGTGCCTGTATGTGCTTGTAAGCTGGGGTGGGGTAGGGCCCAGGAACGCACCTGTCAGAAGAGAGGTATTTGTCAAACACCGCACAACCATTCCTGGGCAGTGCGCAGTCACTAAAGGGTAACAGACAGGGAAATAAGGAGCAGATTGTCTCGGGGGTTACCTGCCTTAAGTTTGGGTCTCCTCTGGAGCCAAAGATGACAATGGCCCCCTCTCTCCCTGCCCCTACCCATCCCAGTCCTTGGCCGCTGGACTGCAGTCTTCCCGCGCCCCTCCCTGCCCTGCCCGGGCACTCACTAGCGCAGCGCAGCGCCTGCCGCAGCACCTCTCCTCCGCATAGGTCACACCAGCCGGGGCCGCCCCGCAGCGCCAATTCGGCGAAACTGTGCCCCTCGCCTCGCTCCGCCGGGACGCGGGGATCCTGCGGCTGTTCGAAGATGCTCCGCACGTCGCGGGGCCGGGGCGCCCCAGGCCGCCTCCGCAGTCTCGGCTGCAGACCAGGCCGGAGAGGGCGAGCAGGTCGGGAGGCCCGGGGTTGAGGCTCGAGGTCCCCCCGGGCAGCTCTCCGGGCGCCGCGCCCCTCGTGCGCCCCGGGAACGGTGGAGAGGGGCGCCGGGACGCAGCGGCGCGAGGAGCGGTTAGGGGGCGGCGGCAGCGGCGGCGATTCCGGGCCGCTCAGGCTCTGCAGATAACGCGGAGGTTCGGGGTCCAAGAGTAGCGGGTAGGGGCGCTGCCCGATGGCCGGAGACGCCATGGCCATGCCCTGCTAGTGGCAGCAGCGGCAGCTCCCGCGGCGGTCTACTCCCGAGCCAGCCCCGAGAGAAGGGGCGGCCCCAGACCAGCGCGCCTTTAAAGGGACCGCAGCCCGCAGGGCGGGGCGGAGGCGGGGAGACTTCAGAGAAGCAGGAACAACCAACCGACCGAAGGGCAGGGTCAGCAATGGGCGGGCTTGAGCGAGTGTGGATTTAGGGGTGTCTTCACGAAGCAGAGTGGACAACTGGAGCCACTGAAGGATGGTGCATACAGCACGACTCAGAAGGCGCCTGTTTCTGTAGAGAGCGCTCTGCCTTCAGCCCTGTCTCTCCTCCTCGGACCCATCCACATCCCGTACCCCAGTACGCCGGGTGAGACATTCGGTTAGAGAGAAGGGCTTTGGAACTGGCTGAGGATAGGCTCTGAGCATGGTCCACTGTCTGGGTGTCCTCTGTCACCCTCCTGGTGTCCATGCCTTCAAAAGGGTTGTGTTCCTTTCAGGTCATCCCTTGGCCGGCCGCTGTCCTCCACCCCCTAGCTAGCAGAGCCCGATGTGGGTCGGGAATGCCCCGCTTGAGCTCAGGCAGCAGTGCCGAGTCGCGTGACGCGGAGGGAAGCGCGCACTGGGGACGCTTCGGAAGCTGACCGTGGAAAGCTGCCTCTGGGCGGGCGTCCGCGTGAGACTTTGACTCTGGTTGGATTTCCCCTCTCTTAGTAGCCTTACCGGGTAGAGTTTTCCCATTTCCCGGAAGACTGAGATTATGATGATCCTGGGCCCTGGGTTTATGAGAACGGTCCCGCGCCCCATGGATTGGGGGAGTTTTTCTTCCTAAATCAAATCCTCCTCCCCCTTAGCTGTGGAAATACCCTAAATGCCCTGCTTTGTACTTGGTATGGACAGTTCACCTGAGAGATCCTTTTCTATCAGCATCAGGGCTTGCTTCGTGGGCCCATGCGTGGTCTAAGGCTTTACTGTAGTCATTTCAAAAGCCTCAATTTTTTTTTTTTTAACAAAGGGCCAAGGCATCTTTTTTTTACACTGGATTCCCCAAAATTATGTAGGAGGTCCTGACCAGCACCTTCGTGGGTGAAGAAACAGGTGAAACTGGGGCTCCTCGATCTTTGGTCCTGTGTGTCCTTTACAGACTAGCAATGACATAGGCCTTCTCTAACCCCAGTTACATTAACTGTAAATTGAGCTCAGAGTGGGAGATAGGTAGATGCTATTATACTTTCCAGTTCCACCTCTCTGACTCAAGATTCACATCTTTCTTCTTGAACCACGGGTTTGATTTGGTTTATTTAGCAGAGGGCACCAGCAACCTACTATGGGAACACAGTCCGCCTGCCACTGGTCAGAAGGTCCTGCATCCAGGTTTAAACCAAGATCAATGGAAAATATTCAGGGAAAAAACAAAAACAATGGGTCGGAACTAAATATGTACACTTCTTTTCTTGTCATCATTACATAAATAATACAATGTAACAACTATTTACATAACATTTACATTGTATTAGGTATTATAAGCAAACTAGAGATGATTTAAAGTTTATGGGAGACTGTGCATAGGTTATACGTGAACACTGCCATTTTATATGAGGGACTTGAGCATCAGCAGATTTGGGTATGGGGAGCAGGTTCTGGAACCAATTCCCCCCACCTCTACCCGACTCTCTGGCAGATAAAGAGGGGGGATTGTTGGCCTGGGAATGTAGCTCAGGAGTAGAGCACTTGACTAGCATGCTTAAGGCTCTGGATTTAACCTAAAAAAATAATAATAATAAGGAGAGGGAGGGAGGGGGTGTATGGGGAGAAAGAGAGAGGATTGTAGAATAAATTCTTCTAGATCTCTCTCTTGGTTTTTCCCAGGCCAGAGATGGGTCTCCCCCTAGTGTCTAGTAGGGGAATTCTCATTTTTTTGCTTTTTGTTTTCCCCTTGAAAGTAATTTTTAGGTAATTCCTATTTCTAGGGTCCAATGGCCAAGAATTTCCCAGGCTGCTTTGTTCCATGGCTTCTCCCTCTTGCTGTTAGTAATCATAGAGTCTCCTTCCTTCCAAATTTGTAGCAGAGGACAGGCTCCTGGTCTCTGGGTCTTACCACATGAGGTGGTTTCTGGATAGATGTAAAGAATGGCCCACGAACCACACCACAGTGCTGCAGAGCAGAGGAGTTGCGATGGGGTGTGTGCGCCACAAGCAGCTACCTTGGATCCATCCCTCCTCCACCTTTCCTCTTCCCTCTCTGAACATACATCTTCTCTACATTGGTGGTTTTCCAAGTTTGACATGTCACACAATATCCTGGAGGGCTTTTTAAGTCACAGATTACTGGGCTCTGCCCTCAGAGTTTCTGAGTCAGTTGGTCTGGGGCTGGGATTTTAGATTTTGCATTTTTAGCAAGTTCCCAAGCTGTGTTGGTGTTGCTGGTCCAAGGAACCCACTTTGAGAACCACTCTTACCACTAGGGATATGGTAGTAATAAGAAAATGGGCTTTTCTGTTCTGCTCCCCACTGGATCAGTTAACTTCAGTAGAATATGACTGAAAAAAACCAAAAGGGGCTACTCCTGAATGCTTTCTGTGGTGTGTGTAAAAGGGAAAATGCATTTGTTTTTGTGGGTCTTATTCCCATCTCTCCCACTTTTTCTTCAAGCAGTTCTCTCAGAGTTGTTGCAGAAACCTGTATTGCATATAAATATTTTTGTACCCACCCTCTGTTATCCAATCATCTCCAAAGCTCTAAGACTTGTCCAGAGATCACTCCCTTTCAGGAGAACAGAGTGCTGGGTGAGGCCTGGGGCATGGACCCAGCCTAGGCTCTGGGTAACAGTTTGGTGTGGCAAGAAGCAACAGGATTCTGGCAAAGAGTATATCACTGAAAGATCAGTTTTGAAATGCCATTTATGAAGTAACTGCCAGTGATCACCATCTCTATTCCACCCCTATGAGGTCCCCAAACCCAGCCCAGATTCCCTGGCTGGAGAGGCTCCCCAGGGATGGGCATCAGCACTGGCTGTGTGAGCCTGAAAGCTGCCTGGTGCGACCAGGCACGCAACCTTCAAGACTGTATGAGCTACACAGAACGCTGTAGTGTTTGTCTTCCTGCTGTAGCTCTGATTTGGTGGAATGGCAGTAGCTGCTCTCAGCACTAGATGGAGGAAGAGATGGTGCATGGTCAGAGTCCTACATTTGGCTTCTGGGATGGGAATGGAGATGAAAATGGAGATATAACTTCATGTAGCCGATCCACAAAGTTTATCAAGTTTATCTTAAGGTTCATCTCCTTGAGCCAAGAAATCGAGGTCAAGAGAGGTAGCTGCCTCCCCCAACCTCACTAGGAGGCTTCCTGCATGGGACTCGCCTCCTCAGATGCTATCTCTCATAGCTCAGTCCCCTTCTTCCCTGAAATAGCCTCCCCTCCTACAACACACACACACACACACACACACACACACACACACACAGAGTAGCAACTCATTCCTCCTTCACCATAAGGAAGTGCCGAACCACTTTAGTCCCTGGTAGGGTCAGGATATTGCCTAGGGTACTGTCCAATGCCTGGACATTAAAATTTTCTGGCTCTTCCTTTGGCCATTCAGTTCCAAGGCTAAGCTTGTGGCATCTGCTGAAATACCTCCACTGGGAGTTTTCTCCTCGTTAGCAGATCCTCTGGGCTCAGAGCTGTTGCTTTTTTTCTTATGGTGACTCACTCCCAGCAGAGTGGGTGTGCTGCTTTTATTTTTGACCAAGGGGAGGAAGAATTACCACAGTGAATTCAAGTGTGTGGTTGGTGTGTGAGGTCACTGCAGAGGTGGTCCCAGAGCGTGCTGGCTTCCCTATTGGGTGAGTTGTTTTAATACTGTCCCTCCAAACTCCCTCCCCCTGTCCCTCTGGTAGGGAGGAAAAGGGAAGGACAGAACACAGCCTGACTTTCCAAAGGGGAAGCTTTAGGTTTTGATGACTTTGAGGCTTTTGAAGGTCTCCAAATCCCCAAAGCTTTTAGAGAAATCAGGGAGGCTGACAGTTGTACAACTGTCTACTTAAGATTATTGCATCCATCAGGAAAAGCTAGGTTATACTAACCTACAACCCTAAATCTCAGGGCCTTTAAATAACATAGACTGCTTTTTAATACTCCATGCCCTGTGCAGGTTGACCAGGGCATTCTGCTCATTAGAGTTACTCAGGGACCTACGCTGATGGTACAGTCTTCCTATCTAATGTCACTGTGCTAGAGGACAATCAAGAGAACCTGGAGGCTGGGTGCAGTGGTACACACCTGTAATCCCAGCACTTTGGGAGGCTGGGACAGGAAAATCTCAAGTTCAAAGCCAGCCTCAGCAACCCCAGGCTCTAAACAACTCAGTGATACCCTGTCTCTAAATAAAACACAAAGTAGGGCTGGGCATGTGGCTCAGTGGTCAAAAGCCTGGAGGATCTCACATTAGCATTTAAAAGTGCGCCAGTCCCTACAGGAGAGATAGTTTAGGCCTATAATCTCAGCTACTTGGAAGGTGAGGCAGGAGGATCACAAGTTCAAGGCCAGCCTGAGCAACTCAGAGAGAATCTATCAAAATAAATAAAAGAGCTGGGCTGAAGCTCAGTGATAGAGTGCTTGCTTAGCATGTGTGACCCCCTGGGTTCAATTACCAGCACCACTAAATAAATAAATACTCCAGGGTATTTATTCCTCACAATTTACTAAACTAGCTAAATGTCCTATATAAGAGAAGCAAGAAGTGTAATCCCATCAAGTGTCCAGAATGGGAAAAAAACTGGAAATAGTTGGCAGTGGGCGCCAATGACCAATGCAATCTCAATCTTCAAGGGAAGGGAGCATTCATTCATTCATTTAGCAAGACATTCTCTAACATCCACTATCAGGTGACGTTTCAGCACTGATGGTGCAACAGTGCAACGGACGTGTTCACAATGAACCAACAGATGAACTAAGTGTGATACGTGTATCCTAAGACAAAGCACACTAAGGGGATAGGGTGTGCTGGAACTGCTATATTAGATAGACCTTTCTTTCTTTTTTATTTGTCCTTTTTAGTTATACATGACAGTAGAGTATATTTTGACATATCATGCATACATAGAGTATAACTTCCCATTCCTGTAGTTGTGCATGATGTGGAGTTACACTGGTTGTCCATTCATATGTGAACATAGGAAAGTTATGTTTGGTTCATTCTATTCTATTGTTAGATAGACCTTTCTGAGGCACATTTACACATGCGGTTAAATGGAATAAGCCTTTTTTCTGTCTGAGCAAGCATGTTCCAGGCTGCGGGAGCAGCAGGCATAGCATTCTCGAACTTTCCTAAGCTGCATCCCTGAGTTTGCTCAAAATACGCATTTCCAGAACTCACTTTTTGATTCAGCACACTTGGCTATTGACTTGTGTTTTTGTAAGAGACTTTGATTAATATGGCTCGCAGACCACACTGGAAATGGGGCCACAGCAGTAGATTGTTAAAATTGTGTGACCTTCTCCGAGACATTTCAGAGAAGAACCTGTTTTTTTCCCCTTTCTTCCTTTCCTTCTTGAGCTCCCATAGAGCTTAGCCTCCCAAAGAAGTGGGTGTTGCTGATGAGGGGGTCAGTAACACCTGATATCACTAGACCATGAGCTGGGACCATGACAAAATTGTTTTGGAGAATTAAAATGTGCCTGAAAGGGCTGTGGCTGTGGCTCAGTGGCAGAGTGCTTACTTAGCATGCGTGAGGTACTGGGTTTGATCCTTAGCACCACATAAAAATAAACAGATAAAATAAAGGCATTCTATTTTTAAAAATGTGCCTGAAAGTCTCTTGGAAAATGTGAAACGGCTGGCATTGCTCTTTTACAGATGAAACAGGTGTGGTAGTCCAGACTCTAATCTACTCAGATGCATAAATTTGCCGTTGCCCCACCCACGTGCTGTGGGAAGAGAGGCAGTGTGTAAAATCTCTGATCTGGCTTTGTAGGTACAATGTGAAGATCAGCAAAAATCTTTCCCCAGTTTTCTCTCCTTGTTGAAATCCTGCTCTTCTTTCCAGATCTGGTGCAAATTCGAGATCCTGCATAGAGCCTTCCCAGAGTCACCCAGTCACCTCTCCTAGGCTGCACGAGTCTTTGTGTCTCTGACATGCACATCGTCCTAATGTGAGGTGCACTTACACTTTAACTTTTTTATCTCCCTGGCTTGGGTCTTGGTCTTTTCCACTGTGTGGTGAAAACAGGAGGGGCTCCTTCCATGTTTAATGAGATACATATAGCTGTAGGCTCAGGACCTGTTCCTGGTTTCTCTTAGCATCGCTCTAAACCATGGCCCCTGTGCCCAGGGTTGGAAATGAAGGAATTGTTTGGTCTAGGGAAAATGGAAAGTGGCTGAAGACCTGCTGGGCTGAGTGGAAGTGGGAGTGAGGTTGGGAGTTCCATTTGAGATTCATGTACATCCTGTAAGGTGCTGGTCACTGAGGTGGGTATGCTGCTTCTAGATGCTTCTAACTGGCCAAGGTGAGTACCATCCTTAACTTCAGGGTGAATGGTTTCTGGTATTCACCACACACCAGAGCTCCCAAGGAGATCTTTTAGGTCCTTGACAAAACTTGGGGACAAGAAGGGCCGATCGGGGTGGGAAGGGGCTCCTGAAAATGTGTCACCATGCAGGACGGGGGTGGGCGGGGCTTGTTTCCTACCAGTTTACTGGCGCTTTCTCCATGTCATCTCAATGATGGGATTTTTCCATCCTAAGCCACTCTGCCAAGCTTATGATAAGACTGGTCTGGGGGGTTTGTGTGTGTGTGTGTGTGTGTGTATGTGTGTGTGTCTTTCCATGTTGGAAAAACTCAGATATTCCAGGCAGATTTGTCAGCAGCTTTTGTCCCTCAGCCAGTGGGGAGGCTGCAAACCACCATCACTTACATTGCAGAGCTAAGCCAGCTCTGAGCTCTCGCAGTGGCAGGAAGCCATGCACTCAGGTTATGACAGACCAGCAACAGCAGAGTGGCCTGGATGACCTCATGGGCTAACCCTGCTCCACCTCAGCTCCCACCGCCCTGCACTGGTCCCTTCCTCTGTCTTGTCGCTCTCATTTCTGCTTCTTATTCTGTCCCCCTTTCCCTCTCCTGCCCCACTACACCATCTTTCTCCACCCCTCTTCATCTCTCCCTCCCTTCTTCCTCTTTCCCCTGTCTTCTCTCCCGTCCTCTCTACCGTCCTCTCATGAAGGTGCAGAGAAGGGATCCATGCTTCCCCAGGTGGCAGTCCTTCTGCGCTTCCAAGGACAATAATTACTTCAGGTCACCCTGGCCCATTCCTTAACAAGGCCTGCTGGGATGCCTGACTAAGTAAGTATCCTTAATGACATGGAATTCTGGTCTTCAAAAAAATCATCGAAACTGTTTTGAAGTGAACTCTAAATGGCCAGTTGTAGCAATTCTTTTTTTTTTTTTTTGGTACCAAGGATTGAACTCAGGGGCACTCGACCACTGAGCCACATCCCCAGCCCTATTTTGTGTTTTATTAGAGACAGGGTCTCACTGAGTTGCTTAGCCCCTCGCCGTTGCTGAGGCTGGCTTTGAACTCGCAATTCTCCTTTCTCAGCCTCCCAAAGTGCTGGGATTACGGACATGCGCCACCGCACCCTGCTTAGTTGTAGCAATTCTTTAAGGGTTCTGCTGCCAAAGTGAAGGAGCCCCTGTGAAATGTGTGGCGGATCCAGAGGCCAGGCCATTGTGGAAGTCTATCCTGTCCTTTACTGGCTTCCCTGGCCTCAGCTGTTACAAAGGGGCTTGGGTGGAGTCACCTGGTCCAGGGCTATTCAGTATCCTCTGCAGGACATTTGCAAACTCATTTGCAAACTCAGCATCCTCCAACTTTAGATTGTTATTTTGTTTTTATATTCCTTGTGGTATTGGGGATGGAGCCCAGGGCTTCATGCATGCTAGGCAAGGACTCTACCATTCAACTACATCCCTGTCCTGTTTATTTGTTTTGAGACGGGGTGTGTCTAAGTTGCTGAAACTGGCCTCAAGCTTAGGATTCTTCTGTCTCAGCTTCCCAAGTAGCTGGGAGTACAGGCTTATGCCACTGCCTGGCTTTTAGCTTGTGTAAGAATCAGCAGGGAAATCATCAACAATGCAGATTCCTGGGCCACACCCTTGCCAATTGGATTCAGGAACTGGGTCCTGGAATCTGTGTCTTGGGACCAGGACAAGAGGAAAGTGTGTATTCTGAGAGGGAAGGAGAAAGAGAGAGAGAGAAAGAGAGAGCACCCTATAGCTCTCTCTTCCACTCTTCCACCTGGGCATAGAAAGAGGCACCAGGCCCTTTGGTAATAACTATAACCTATAACCCGGGGGTAAAACCCACATTCCTTAATGTGTTCTGAAGCTTCTGGGACTGGCTCCTCCCTTTCTGTGACACTGATAGCCTACATTAACTTACCCCCCAGGGATATAGCGCTCCATGCCGGTGCTTCTGCTGTCCCCACTGCTCGGGTACCTTCCTCACCTTCTTGACTGGGACTACCTTCTTACCTGCTAAGATTCCACTGGAGGTCACCTGCTCCCAAAGTCATTCCTGACACCTCCCAATCTGACCTAGACACCCTGCCCTGCAATGATGGTGACTTCACACTCTGAGTTGTGCATTCCTATGGTGGCAGCTACACAGTGCTATTGAAATTCTGTTGGTGTGCCTGCCTTCTCGAGGTGAGCTCCTCAGGGCCAGGCCAGTGTCAGTAGCATGGGGCCTGGTACACTGTAGTGCTCAGTTCCCATTCAATGGGCTGAATAGGCTCTTGGGACTCGTATGTCAGGAATCACTGCAGGGAGCAGAGGGAAGTTCATGGGGTCTTCAGACATCTGGGATTCTTACAGGGATTTCTGGCTGTAGGCCTCGGTCTACCTCGCCCTTCCTTTGGGAGGGCACCAGAGCTGACAGGGCTTCAGCTGTCAGGCATCTCCTGCAATTGTGTCAGCAGCCCTGCCCAGACTCAGAGCCAACTGGAGCCCTTGTAAATGTCCCCACATCTCATGGGTGTTGCTCGTGAGATCAGAGCCTGAGCCGTATATCTCCAAACATCTGCATCTGGCTTTTTCACTGAGCCACGCCAAACACATGGGATCCACAGCAGCCACAGCTGCCAGGGAAAATCCACTATGGGACTTTCCTGTTGGGCCATCGATGAGCTGGAACTATTGGCCTGAACTTGACTCCAGCAGAGCAGACGAGGACAACAGTCTCTAGGACTTGGCCTCCCTCACTCTAGCCCTGCTGGGTCATTAGGCAAAATAGTTTCCAATGAGACAGAGTAGCCTCTGAGGACATGAAGACTCCCATGAAGATGGATGGGACGGATCCCTGGAGTTATGTGGGGTCAAACCCAATGCCATCTTTATGCTTTGAAGCTCG